>MJUU01021322.1:24038-40232 GCA_002080025.1 Modiolus philippinarum | reverse complement strand
GAAATGGTGGCACCCTATAGTAATCAGCCTGTCCGTCCGTCTGTCCGTCTGTCTGTCCGTCCGTCCGTCAGCGTTTTCTATGTCGTACAATAACTCAAAAATGCTTTTACCGAATTTTTATGATTTTTTTACTCAAAGTTGAACTTCCCTAAAGGAAGCTCCCTTTCATTTTTGAAGAAAATCAGAAAATGATTTTGGGGAAATAANGTGTTTTACATTATGTCATTAGAGAAACATTTTCTACAACTTAAACACGTTAATTATGAAATTTCTCACATCTTGTTAAATAAATTTTCAAATGTTTAAAAACTCGGCAAGCCTCGTTTTCAAACATTTGCAAAATATATTTAACTCGATGTGAGAAATTTCATAATCAACTTAGTTCTCGTTGTAGAAACTATATAAAATTAATCCAAGTTTCATTAGGGCCCCGCCATGAAATGGTGGCACCCTATAGTAATCAGCCTGTCCGTCCGTCTGTCCGTCTGTCTGTCCGTCCGTCCGTCAGCGTTTTCTCAATAACTCAAAAATGCTTTTACCGAATTTTTATGATTTTTTTACTCAAAGTTGAACTTCCCTAAAGGAAGCTCCCTTTCATTTTTGAAGAAAATCAGAAAATGATTTTGGGGAAAAAAACTTCATTTTTATATGAAAAAGTGCATATTTTGAGAAATATCTCTATGTCGTATGTTAACTCAATAATTCCTTCACGGATTTTTATGATTTTGATACTCAAGGTTGAACTTGACCAAAAGGAAGCTCCCTTTCGTTTTTGAGGAAAATCTGAAAATGATTTTTGGGAAAAAAAGTCGTTTTTATATGAAAAAGTGCATATTTTGAGAATTACCTCTTTGTCGTATGATAACAAAAGATTGCCCCTTCAGGGATTTTAATGATTTTGATACTCAAGGTTGAACTTGACCAAACGAAGCTCCCTTATGTTTTTGAGGAAAATCCGAAAACAGTTTTTAGGGAAAAACTTAGTTTTTATTTGAAAAGGTGCATATTTTGAGAATTAGCTCTATGTCATACTGTAAATTAAAAATGCCTTAAGGAATTTAAATGATTTTGATACTCAATGTTTTTCTTGACCAAAGGAAGCTTTCTTTCAATTTTGAGGAAAATCCGATAACCATGAAATTCCGCAAACAGATTTTTGGGACACACAAGGGGGCGGGGCCCTTTCTGACTTTGTCAGTATTCTAGTTAAAATATTTGTTTATGTTATAAAAAAATGTTTTCAAAAGAGGTATTTGAAGCATTTATTTACAAAAAGAGGATGACAGTAAACAGCTACAATGGCCGACAACTACAATCACATGCCATAATTCACAATGAACTGCACCATCTTAATCAGATAAACTTGTCAAAAGAATTCGGGTGAAAATTAAAACCACATTGGAAATGCACATGTTTAACGCTGTAAAATTTCAGACCTGTAGAATAAAGTTTTTAAAAAAGTTCATTACACAAAGTATGTATAGTCTGGTTAGACAGACCGATGGCGGAGATATTGAAACCTCTATACCCCAAACTTCATTTGCAGGAGAAATAATGTGATAAAGACTGGTAAATCGATTTCAACGTCGCACAACACTGGATGTACAAACCAAGTAAAACTAGACCAAATATGAAGTTCTTACACCAAAAGATTTATTGACATAAATTAAATAAATAAACCTTAATTCGCTTTTGGGTAATATAAAAAAATATCTGAACAGAGTCTAACAAACTTCTATTTTTTTTTCATATGATTACTAAAGTATGAGAAAAGAAGGCTAACTTTTTTCATTAAGTAAAAAGCAGCTGGTTGATATCCTTTTTATGTAGCAATACAAAATTTGTATTGATTTGATAACTTATAAAGCAGAACTTCATTGTAAGCAAGAATTAGAAAAACAAATTCAAACATAAGGATTACCCTCCTGTCGAAATATGAAATCATTCCCGTCTTATCCAAAAACAGATAAACTAAGGTCTATATATCATTTATTAAAGTCTTTGAAAAAAAGCATTTGACAACATGGATAATACCGTTTCCAAATTACAAATCATTATTTAACATGTAATATACGTAATCAGTAAGTGAAAGTCAACATTAGTAAGGTGCACAGCTTAACAAAGTGAAAGACATATCCTGAAAGTTTGGTTGGAATGGGATCAGCAGTTTTGAAGGAGTTGCGGATACAACAAGTATGGACCCAAATTGATATCTCGCAAAACAGATGTGAAAACTCTGACTAAATCAGAAAACTTAACATGTTGGCTGACAAAAGCAATATAGCAAACTATTATATATAACCAAAAACCAAAACGCCAAATATCAGTGACCTACCACTGATATAGATACTGGAGAACCAAACATGTTCACTAGACCGTCAAAATGAGGTCAAGGGCTAAAGCCAAATAGCAGGATGTCATGTTCCATCAAAGACAATCCCACATACCAAATATTATTGACCGTACATTAATAGATACTTGAAAACTCAACATGCTCACTGAACCGTGAAAATGAGGTCACAGAAAAAAGCCATATAGCAGACTGTCATGTACTACCCAAGACCAACCTATATACCAAATATCATTGATATCACTTATAGTTACTGAGAAAATGACCTAATCACAAAATCTTAACATGCTCACTAGACTGTGAAATTGAGGCCAAGGGCAAAGGCCATATAGCAGATTGTCATGTACTACCTAACACCAACCTACATACCATATATCATTGACCAAACACTTATAGTTACTGAGAAACTAAACTAAGCACAAAAACTTAACATGTTCATTGGACCATGAAATTGAGGTCAAGGACAAAAGTCATATGCCAGACTGACATGTACTACTCAAGACCAACCTATATACCAAATATCATTGCCCTACCACTTACAGTTATTGAGATATGAATCTAATCAGAGAAACATAACGTTGTCACTAGACCGTGAAATTGAGGTCAAGGACAAGAGTCGTATACCAGACTGACATGTACTACTCAAGAACAACCTATATACCAAATATCATTGACCTACCACTTACAGTTATTGAGATATGGATCTAATCAGATAAACTTAACGTGGTCACTAGACCGTGAAATTAAGGTCAAGGACAAGAGTTGTATGCCAGACTGACATGTACTACTCAAGACCAACCTATATACCAAATATCATTGACCTACCACTTACAGTTATTGAGATACGGATCTAATCAGAGAAACTTAACATGGTCAATGGACCGTGCAATAGAGGTCAAGGTCACATGATTTTATGTCCGTCAGGTAGCACTTGATTAGTACTACCACTGGACCAAATATGATGTTCCTACATCAAAGGGTTTTCAAAATATCCTGTATATAGTAAAAGTTAACGCCGTCGCCGTCATACTTTGCACGCCTATGTCTCGCTTTCCGCAACTTAAGTCGCAGGCGAGACAAAAACCAAATTAACAAATGAGCGATTTTGGCTCCGTGAACTTCTAAAATCTGTAAAAGCAAAATTCTAAGCATCAGATGCACAACTACACCAGGTGATTAAAATATTGTCAAAGTTTGGTTGGAATCGGACCAGCAGTTTTGAAAGAATTGCGGATACAAAAACCGACAGACGACGCAGGACGACGACGTAAGACGACGGATAGTAATCCCCATGTGTCGACTCTGCTTACAGCAGGCGACACAAAAACTAACCTTGCTGGTCAAGCAACAACTTAAATATATACGGAAGCCCATAGGGGACCTACAAAGAAACAAAAATATAAAAATAAATTATATCGTTCGTAAAAATATGTTCACGCTTTGACACAATAGGAAATAAATCATTCAAAGCTTTGCTTTTTGTGTTGACAATATAGCTTAATTAATATGTACGAAACTGGTCTTTTCTTAAATAATTCTTAAAGGTTCCCCGGAACATTGTGTCTCGCCTGCTCACTCCACTGTCATTATAATCTACCTTTATTAAGATATGGTTGCTAAGTAGAATTCAAAGAAATGACTAGTCTTCTAGAGTATCAGGAAATCTACCAAAACTGGAATAAAAGAATTTGAAATCTAACCATTGAAAATATTTATTTTACCAAAATTGGAATAAAAAAAAATTGAATTCTAACTATTGGAAATATTTGTTTGAACTAAAATTCATCCAAAAAGCATGGTTGCTGACAAGAATTTTAAAAAAATTGCTCGTCTTTGAGAGTTTATGGAAATTTACCAAAACTGAAACATTCTTATTTATTCAAAGAACAGAACATTTGATATAAAAAAAAACATTAATACCTAGCATTTAAACTGACTCCTTAATTACTTTTATTTTGACCAATATGGTATTCTTCAAGTACCTTAATATAAACCATATATTAGCATGCATGTACATTGTACATTTATGACTTTTGGCTAATCATAAGTGTTAATAGTCTTGGTCTTTACATTTTGACTATAGCCGAGGTGTTTATCAAATGCTGTTCTTGTTCATATAATCATAATTTTAAGATTAAGCAACGATCGCACCGCTTCCTAAGTAGACGTTGGTAGAAACTAAATCAACACGATGTTAACAAATATGAATAGGAAGTTTATAATTGCGATACAATGCCTAGGAAACTCGATGTTCTCAAACAAACAAAACAGCGTCTGGAAATCTATGATTTACACTTAATAGGTGCAGTTTGAGAAATCCATGAATGTCACGCCATATAAATAAATTTATAAAAAAAGTTTTAATAAATCAAAAAAACCCTCTTTTTTTTAATAATAGAATAAAAAAAATAACAGGAAACACCTACAATGGCCGAAAAACATAGCCACGTGCCACAAAGTAAATAGGAACTGCACAAAAAAAATCACAATAAAAATACAAAAGACAAACGTAAACAACGATAGGAACTCGGGACAGCCGGACTTAGTACCGGCACTAGCAAAAGCTCGCGGTAGAGTTAAACCGGTTTATGGGTACCCAAACCTCCCCTTTCTCTGTCCCGTTTCCCTATAGTATAATAAACATACGAATAAAACCCATACAGGTAGACTACTATTTAAGTCCGGGTCTTAGAAACGCCTCGAAGCGGCTGACTATGATAAACACGAATCCTGTGTTAAAACGCAGACTTTTATATGATTTTAGTTATTTTTTAGATCTTTGACCAGTTTTACATGGAGTGACACTCCGATTTCTAAAAACAGGGTCTGTCACTTTATATTAATTAACTTCCTTGTAGTAAAATTCAGTTATGACCATCGAGTTACAGGACTGCGGGAGTAAATTAAGAAGTTTGTATCTATGTTCACGTGCTCATGTTTATTTCTGTGTGTGTTTTTAATACGGTGTAGAAATTAATCATTTGGACACCTAAAATATAGATACCAATATTTACATTGAAAAGTAACTTAAAAACATTGAACAAAGAAACCAAAAAAACAATTAAAACCAAAAAACAAAAAAGTTCTAATTTAGATTCGATCCTTTCAATTTCCTCTGTGCAACCAACTGAGCTCATAATGAAATTTAAACTATATATAGCTAATCATAGCGCCGTTAAAAGTCAATCTGATTTTTTACAGAAAAGTTCAATTTTGAGCATGAAGCATCTCTAGGACCAAAATGAAATTTATTTGTACATATTTTGATTTTTAAGACCTGCGTAAAGACCTTTGGTTTTAATTGATTCTGTAGGTCCTTCTTGGGGGATTCCCATTTCAAAGGTCGGACTTAAAAATGCAAAAATGCTTTTTCGGCCTTTTTCAAAGACTTCATATAGGGCTACGCCGAGCGCAGCATGATACGACCGCAGCATGTCGACCACTGAAATTTTAACAAGTGTAATTGAAAGTGAGTGTGGGTATACTAAAGAGCTTGACACAATAATTGCATGGACACAATAAGGAGATTGACCCAGTTATTAGCTGGACACAAACTAGGAAAAATGAAAATTAGCCCTTATGACTCCTTATGATTCCACTTTGACCCCTTATAGCTCGAAAACGGTAAGAGCTGAACCAAATCCATTGACATATACTACTGGAATCTTATATCAAGTGGAATCCTAAGAAAAAAATCCCATCGAAATCCAACGAAAAACAAAAATTTCATGTAATCTGCAAGTTTCCAGTTTTTGCCCCTTTGACCCCTTATAGCTCGAAAACGGTAAGATGTACGGCAAATCCGTTGACATACTACTGAAAGCTTATATCATGAGGAATCTGATTGATTGATTGATTGAATATTGTTTTAACGTCTACTCAGCAATAAGACGAGAACAAGTTTGTTAATAAATAATCACTTTGAGGGTATGGAAAGGGTCATGGGACGGGAAATTCTGACTGCCACTGGAAAAATAGGGTGAAATCGAAAAGGGCGGAGAATTTAGCCTTGTAGCCGATCACCTACGGACCACTCAAAAAAAGGTTGCTACAAGGGTTCTTAACGTGCAGGAAGCGTGGCATTTCTTCCAACACGTGGACCTGAGTTTACATCCCATCCGAAAGATGGGTTGTGTATTTATTAATCCCGCACAACCACGGAATGGGTCCTATTTCTATATCCCGGGACCCTCGGGGTAAGAGGAATCTGAAGAAAAAAATCCAATCAAAATCTGATGAAAAATAAAAATTTTAGGTAATCTGCAAATTAGCAATTTGGCCCCGTTTGGCCCCTCATAGCTAGGTAAGCAAACAAGTAACCAAAAATCTAACAGCAGAGTGCTGTGTTAATTTTTCATAAGTTATCCTTTGAAAAAAAACTGCATCAAAATCGGACAAAAATATAAAAAAATATATTTTTTGATTCGCCCTTTTGGGTCCCATTTATCTCGGGAACGCTAATACTACGTGAAATCCGCTGGCATACTACTGATTGGAAATTTCCTCAGGAGCACATTGTAAGAAACTCCATCAAAATCCGATTAATAATAAAGATTCTACAGACAAATACGTGAAAGCACTCAATTTAACCCCTTTAAAAAAACGGGTGCGGTCACAATGACCAAAACTAATGCAAGCCTTCCTTTTGTACCAAAGAACATTATGTTAAAATTTCATAAGGATTGGTTTACTGGAACAAAAGTTATTGACCAAAAACAAGTGTCTACAGACGACGACAACGACGACAGCACCATACCAATATACGACCGCAAAATTTTTTACGGTCGTATAAAAAATTACCTTCCCCGCATCGTACCTTATCATTTTAACATCTTATCAAAGCCCCGGTATTTTGTTTCTGTGAATATACAAAATTTCATAATTTTATGACAACTTTGGATAAACTGTGGACACAGGATATGTCTCGCCCGCCCCTTGCATCGCCTTAATTTGCACACTGATCTACTGCAGCAGGAATAAAAATAAAATATAATCTTTAACTGTGTAAAAACTGCTTGCTAAAAACTTAATGTGATCGTTCATGGGGCCACCATCCGGGCGTGGAATCGGTATGCACTCCCCAAGACGCAACTGCATATCAAATATCAAGTGCCTAGGACTACTGGAAAAGGCTGTATAAACTGCTTGCTAAAAAACTTAATGTGATCGTTCTTGCGTGACTAAGGGGCCAGGGCCACCATCCAGCCATGGAATCAGTATGTACTCCCCAAGACGCAACTGCATGTCAAACATCAAGTGCCAAGAACTGCTGGTATAGGCTGTACAAACTGCTTGCTAAAACTTAATGTGATCGTTCATGCGTGACTAAGGGGCCAGGGCCACCATCGGGGCGTGGAATCAGTATGTACTTCCAAAGACGCAACTGCATATCAAATATCAAGTGCCTAGGACTACTGGTATAGGCTGTACAAACTGCTTTCTAAAAACTTAAAAGTGATCGTTCATGTATGACTAAAGGACCAGGGCCATAATTGAGTTGTACCCATAATAATGCAACTGCACATCAAATACTATGGACCTACAACTAACATAAGCTTATTAATTCACAATAGTTTGCAACTGTTGACGCTGCCGCCGCCGCCGCCGGAAACGCTATCCCTAAGTCTCGCTTCCGCGACTTTTTCGTCGCGGGCGAGACAAAAATGACCCTAGTAGTGAACACAATCCTCGCTATAAGCGCCATACCTGTTTAAAGAATCTCACAAAATCTCGCATACGGTACAGCTTATCATAGCCGCAATGCAAAATCCCTCGAGATCCGAATCCTTCTCGCTATACAAATCCTTGGTTAAGTAGATATTTGTCTTCCTAAAACTGCAATATAATATCTGGAAGTGAAGATGAAAAGCTGGTGCAAATTGTAATACAGATTGTCTGCCGAAATATCAACTCACCATACTCAATTAATACATAGAAAGCAGCCACAGCCTGCAAAGCCCACCTCGTTGCGCAGCACTGTCAGGTGTTAAAGATGTCAGTAAACAGGAAATGGAATATAATCATTCTTTTTACGGATTCACTCAGGCGTAAAATTTAGGTCAAAGACTGCATCCAAATCATTCACTGCAGCTGTCATACCAAAATGCATCATACAAACCAATTTGGTTGATGTTGGACATGTAAGTTACACAAAATGGACTTTAAACATACTACCTAAACAAAAACAAGTCACTCATGTGTAAAATGTAGGTCACAGACAGCATCCAAAGGATACATTTTTGTTGTCTTCCAAAAATGCATCATAAATACAAACAAAATTTGAGCAGTCTGAAACGACAGCTAATCCCCTGGCCTGTAGCAATTTAATTTCCAATTTCAGTTAAAGTTTCAGATGATAGATGTGTCACGTGTAGTTTCTCAGATATGAACCTTAACGCAAACTTTAACCTGAGTCATCGAGGCGGAAAAGGTAGGTAAGAGTGACACCATTATTATCTGAAGCAGCATCAATCTCTAAGACGCATCCACTGACCAAAGATGATTGATGTTCCACATGTAGTTTCTAAGATATGAACATTAACGCAAACCTAATCCTGAGTCATTGAAGCGTTAAATGAAGGTCAGAGTGACCCATTTATCATCTGAAGAGGCATCACTCTCCAAGAAGCATCCACTTACCAAAGATGATTGACGTGTGACATGTAGTTCTCACATATGAACTTTCACTCAAACTTTAACCTGAATCATTGAAGCGTAAATGTTAGAGTAACACATTTATCATCTGAAGCAGATGTTGTTGTCATCCAAAAATTCGTAAGGTTCCATGGAACCTGATGTCTCGTCCGCTCAGTACATTGTCATTATCATTTGGCCTATATTTAGATGAGGTTGCTAGGTAGAATTTCAAGAAAAAACAATGGTCTTTGAGACTTTCATAGTAAAATTGGAATCAAATATTTTTGTACAATGACTGTTTTCAATGGAATGTTTGCAAAACAGTATGGTTGCTAAGTAGAATTCCAAAAAATAACTGGTCTTTTAGAGTTTCGTGAAATTTACCAAAACTGGAATCCAGGATTTTGGAAATTTTACTTTTGAAAATAATTATTCATACTGTAAGGAATAATTGAAAAAAATATATGGTTGCTAGGTACAATTCCAAAATATAAGAGTCCTTTGAGGGTTGCAAAAAGTTTACCAAAATAAGAATCCAATTTTTTTGCAATTTGCCTTTTGAAATGATCATTACAACTGTAAGGAATTGAAAAGGATATGGTTGCTAGGTAGAATAAAAAAATGATAGCTCTTTGAGAGTTTCTTGAAATTCACCAAAATAAGAATCAAAGATTTTTGCAATTTGACATTTTAAATTAATGATCATTATACATTGTAACTGAGAGGAACTGAAAAAGATGTGGTTGCTAGGTAGAATTCCAAAAAATAACTGGTCTTTGAGAGTTCCAGCATGGAAACCCGAAATTGGAATCAAAACATTTTGCAATTTTATTAAAAAATGTTTATTTGGTTCAAATTTATTAGAAAAGCATTGTTTCTAAGAAGAATTTCTTAAAATAGCTTGTCTTTGAGAGTTTCAGGAAATCTACCCAATATTATTTAATTCTTTAGTGTTCAAAATTATAATGCTCGATACCAAAAAATTGTTAAAATTTGTAATTGGATGCAAAATATTGAAAATTATTGGTCTTTGACATTTTCTGGAAATTTACCAAAGTTAGAACCAGAATCAAATTCCAACAGCCTTTGACACATCTGCTCATTTTATGCAAAAAATGTCAATTTTAATGTAATTGTATTAAGATTCAAAGATTCTATTCTACTTCTTAACGATTTAAATTGAATTTTTTTAGCAAAAAACTAAGTCAAAATTTTGAAAAAATACAGAAAAACTAAAAAAATCCATTTTTTTTTCAGCATGAGGTAATTTTCTGACCGTCGTCTTACTTTTGACCCCTTTTTGTGAAATTCCAATAAGATTTAATAACTTCATTTGACTTCCAAAAAACTTTAACCACAGTGTTAAAATAAATTTCCTGCACAAAAAACTAAGTCAAAATACGGAAAAACTAAAAAAAAATAAATTCAAAACTTTACACCAAGAGATAATTTTCTGGCCATTTTTTGCTTCTGTCCAAATTTCAAATGATTCCATAAAGATTTGATGAAGATATTGATGGTTTTTAGAAAACTTTAACCACACGGTTAAAATAAATGTTGACGACGATGACACAGATGCCGCTGACGATGATGGACATTTGGATTGCTTTGTGTCGCTTTCACAACTTTCATTATTCGTGAGACAAAAAGGCATCATACATTTCAGTAAACCGCAATGGACTTTAACCATTCTTCCTAACTGGACCGACACCGATGCTAGGAGTATTAAATAAGCCCCCCTCACTTCGTGAGGTGAGCTAATAATCCAGCATGCTTGAAGTGTCATCTTGGTTATCATTTCTGTTGCAATAATATTATAAAGGTTACAGTTGCTTCAACCATGAAACTGTTTATTTCCAGACCAATTCTTTTAACAATAAAATGTAAAATGCAGCAATAATCTTGGATGCTTGATGGGTCTAATTAATTCATTCATCTGGAAAAATGGGATTAATTGTCATAAATATTGGATTTACCTTAGAATGTTCCTTGTATCTGCTAGAAATACTTTGTGAAAGGAACAACTGAAGGACAACACTTGTGCAAATAAGTCCAACCCTTGACAAAAAAAAAATAATATAGACAATAGATGCAATTGTTCCAGCAATCCAAAGGAATTGCATGACATTCATGGCTTTTCACTTTTCTTTTTTCTCTCTCTATCAGCTTTATACATAAACCAGTTTAAGGTCTTCCGAATGTTTTGATTTGATCTTAACTGAAAGAGACTTGAGTTGTCGAAATAGCCATGACATGAGTTTGATATACAATAGCATCAATGAACAAAGGGACGTTGATTGTTTGATTAGTGGACAAAAGCAAATCTCTGATTTTTTTTATCAATATATACTGCTGAAGAGGTATACTATCTAGTCATTAAATCGCACCTACAGTTGTTCTCACTTTGCTAAATAAGTTATCAAATAGGAACTAGCAGACCTTCAATTTTATAGATAATTTGAATAATCTTTAATTGAAAAGAAAATGTACAGGGGTAATCTGCTTGATCTTATGTTAACATGACATTTATCATAGAAATTTTAACAGGAACATAGAACTAAAGGCTCAGAGGCTGAGCCTGTATCGCTCACCTGACAAAATGCTTCTATACCATGCATGACCAAAACATGTTTATTACCAATGGGGTCTAATACTTAGCTAAGTTCTCCATTAGCACTCCTGTTTTTGTCTTATCCTAATGGAATTAGTAATTTTTGCAAAGGACCTTCCATTCATCATTCCTGTAAAGTTTGGTTGAATTTACTTCANTTATTTCAGAGAAGAAGATGAAAATGTGACTTTCCCATACGGTCCTATGTTAAACCATGTTCCTTGCTGGCCGCCATGTTTTTCGTCGGATTACAATGAAATGAGCAATCTTTGTTAAGGACCTTTAGGTCATCATTCCTGTAAAGTTTAGTTAAATTGGCTTCAGCCGTTTCAGAGCAGAAAATGAAAATATGATTTTTCCCATAGGGTCCAATGTTAAACCTAAGTTTCGCTCTTGCGGCCATGTTTTTTATCGATTGAAACAAAATGAGCAATCTTTGTAAAGAACCTTCCATACATCATTCCTGTAAAGTTTGATTGAATTTGCTTCAGTGGTTTCAGGGGAGTAGATGAAAATGTGATTTTCCCATAGGGTCTTATGTTAAACCATGTTCCGTGCTGGTGGCCATGTTTTTCATCGGATCGGAACAAAATGAGCCATCTTTGTTAAGGACCTTAAGTACATCACTCCTGTAAAGTTTGGTTCAATTTGCTGCAGCCTTTTCAGAGCAGAAAATGAAAATGTGATTTTTCCTATAGTCTCCAATGTTAAACCTAATTTCCGCGCTGGCGGCAATGTTTTTTATCGTATCAGAACGAAATGAGCATTTTTAAAGGACCTTCCGTATTATTCCTGTAAATTTTGGTTGAATTTGCTTCAGCCTTTTCATAGCAGAAGATTAAAATGTGATTTTTCCCTTAGGGTCCAATGTTAAACCTAAGTTCTGCGCTGGCAGCCATGTTTTTAATCAGATCACAAGGAAATGAGCAATCTTTGTAAAGGACCTTCCATACATGATTCCTGTAAAGTTTGGTTGAATTTGCTTCAGTGGTTTCAGAGGAGTAGATGAAACTGTGATTTTCCCATAGGGTCCTATGTTGAACCATGTTCCATGCTGGTGGCCATGTTTTTCGTCGGATCGGAACGAAATGAGCCATCTTTGTTAAGGACCTTCAGTACATCACCCCTGTAAAGTTTGGTTCAATTTGCTTCAGCCTTTTCAGAGCAGAAAATGAAAATGCGATCTTTCCTATAGTCTCCAATGTTAAACCTAATTTCCGCACTGGCGGCCATGTTTTTTAATCGGATCGGAATGAAATGAGCAATCTTTGTTAAGGACCTTTAGCACATCATTCCTATAAAGTTTGGTTCAATTTGCTTCAGCCTTTTCATAGCAGAAGATTAAAATGTGATTTTTCCCTTAGGGTCCAATGTTAAACCTAAGTTCCACGCTGGCGGCCATGTTTTTAATCGGATGACAACGAAATGAGCAATCTTTGTAATGGACCTTCCATATATCATTCCTGTAAAGTTTGGTTGAATTTGCTTCAGTGGTTTCAGAGGAGTAGATGAAACTGATTTTCCCATAGGGTCCTATGTTGAACCATGTTCCGTGCTGTCGGATCGGAACGAAATGAGCCATCTTTGTTAAGGACCTTAAGTACATCACTCCTGTAAAGTTTGGTTCAATTTGCTTCGGCCTTTTCAGAGCAGAAAATGAAAATGTGATTTTTCCTATAGTCTCCAATGTTAAACCTAATTTCCGCGCTGGCGGCCATGTTTTTTATTGGATCGGAACGAAATGAGCAATCTTTATAAAGGACCTTCCATATCATTCCTGTAAAGTTTGGTTGAATTTGCGTCAGTGGTTTCAGAGGAGAAGATGAATATATGAAAAGTTTAACAGACGGGCGACGGACGCCAAGTGATGGCAATAGCTCACACTGACCCTCAGGTGAGCTAAAAAGGTTTTATGACAACAATATTTGATTTCTTTTAAAGGTCGATTAATATTGAAATTCCCATCTATAAGACTTGGGCAACATATTTGAGAATCCATTCTATAAGACTTGGGCAACATATTTGACAATCCCATCAATAAGACTTGGGCAACATATTTGAGAATCCCATCCTACAAAATCAAATTCTCAAATTTAAAGTATTGGTCATAGTGTTTAGGAACCCATGGTAAGGTTTTTTCTATACTTTGTCTGATATATTTTTTGTTTAATAACAGCATTGCATCAATGGATATTAAAAAACATGGATGTGGCATTCTTCAATATGTAACACATGAATTCCACTCATTCAAGTACTAGGGGCCGTCCTGAACTTGCTTTGAGATGTGAATGTTTGCTTATTGCTGAAGGCTTCATGGCGACTTCAAGATGAAGACATGCAATAAAAGTGTTGATCTATTTGCTTAATTTTACCATGTATTAGCAGGTATTTCCAATATTGTACATTTAGTCCATATCCTTTATCTTTGCATTAAGTTTGATGAAAAATGATGTTGCATATCTTGTTACTAATAAATCACTATGTCACAAAGGAAAAGCTGTAAAAAGGTGGTTCCATACAACTATCCAACTCTGAATTTTGTGATTATGAAATTGCATTTATCTACTTAAATATTAAAGAACAGCTTGCTGTTTGGAAAATCAATAACAGATTTCAGATACTTGAATAGCAGCTATGGAAGACATGTTTTGCCAGATGGTCAACAACAGAGAATGGAAGGACACCATGAAGAGAGTAGATTGTAAATATACATCGGCAAACGAATACTGAAGCAAGAACGAGGAAAGGGGAAATTCTAAAATCATAAATCCAAAATTACGGCAATTTACAGAAACACAAATTGAGACAGTATGACAAAGACAAAACAAATACACAATAAAGAACAAGAACATCAAATGTTAAATAAAAGAGAATGGAAGGATAGCAGGAAGACAGTAGATAGATGACAGAGAATGGAAGGTTAGCAGGAAGACAGTAGATAGATGACAGAGAATGGAAGGATAGCAGCTATTTTGGCAAAGTAAAGCATAATACATGTATATGTTTCAGGAAAATTATCAATAATCAGTTCCAACACATAAATATGATTCCTGAGCATAATATTGCTTTAATAAATCTTTTCTAAAACATTTGTTTATCACATTTGTCTTTTTTACCAATTATGCCACTTTTTCTTTCATACCTATTTGTATAACAAATATAATATTTTGAAACTCCATTTTAAAACACAGTATTGCATAATTCATTGACACTGAACCTGTACTCATCCCTCTTGTGAAATATCATATCATTGTAAATATTGTTTCACTATCATCAGCTAGGTGTGCAATCTACATCCCCATCTTTCATTGCTTTTGTTTTCTTTAATTCTGTTTGTATTTGTTTTTCCATTTCTAGTATGGCTTTTGGTTTTTTATACTGAAAAATAATAATTCTCCATCATTGATGACTAACAAAAATAATTTTGTAAATGAAATCGGTGTTGAAAAGGGAATATACAAATACAATCAACTATATCAAATAAATGCAAATGATAATTTAAGGGATTTCAATTGCATTTCTACAAAAAATATATGTTGTTGAACTAAATATATTTTTTTTATTTTTACAGAGAAATAGAACACAATTTGTCAATTAAGGAAGTCTTTTTTTATCTTTGGAAATCATTTGTACATCATTAAAGATATGCAATAGGGATTTGTTTTGGTGCATTTATACAAAAAAAATTACATTGTTGAACATTGTAATGGACTAGACAAAGAGGTACAGTGTTTGTTCATACAAAACTTTCTTTTTTCTGCAAAGAAGCATATTTGCAGATGATTTGTTCATATATCAAAGATGTGCATGTGGAAATCTGCATGTGTACTAAAGTGATGTATATGTTTGGTTGAAAAGTACAAAGCAGCCTAGGAGGGGACAGGAATTATACTACAATTCTGGTGCTATACAGAAAGATATCTTGTGTCAATCCTGCACTAGATCAGGAGGCAACTCCAAATTTCTTTGTCTATATGTACATAAAAATTTCCCAATACAAAACTATTGGAAGAGTTGCACATATAAATACATATGACCTGAGAAATAGACTTCCAAATTCAGCAAATATGGGAGGAGGTGCACAGAGAAATGACATGCAATTTTTTCATTGCCACCAAAAAATTATGTGGGTCTGCAATCTATATTTGAGACAAGATGTGTTTGTAAAACATGATTATTTACGGTACTTACTGATATTATTAATGTATTATTAACATGTGCTATATATATACTGTCTTGTTGTAGTTACAGAACTTACTGATACTATTAATGTATTATTCGCATGTGCTATAGATATACTGTCTTGTTGTAGAGGTATCTGTGCTCTATTTATTTTAATGATTATTTACAGTACTTACTGATATTATTAATGTATTATTAGCATGTGCTATAGATATACTGTCTTGTTGTAGAGGTATCTGTTCTCTATTTATTTTAATAATTATTTACAGTACTTACTGATACTATTAATGTATTATTAACATGTGCCATAGATCTACTGTCTTGTTGTATTTACAGTACTTACTGATACTATTAATGTATTATTAGCATGTGCTATAGATCTACTGTCTTGTTGTATTTACAGTACTTACTGATA
>MJUU01021321.1:46846-68923 GCA_002080025.1 Modiolus philippinarum | reverse complement strand
GTAGCGACATCAATATCCACTTGGAAACCAAATTTCATTGAAATCAGCGAATTGTGTGTATATTTCCCAGTTGATTCGTTACTGTCGGGAATGAAGTTTATACATGGTGATTTTTTTTTCATAGAGCAAAACACTGTCCTAAAAGCTGTTGAGTTAGGGAGTTAAGCTGTTGATAAGTCTGTCCCTTATGAATTTCTATGGCCGTCGCGTATGAAACCATTCTGTCTAAAATAAAAACGCGAGAATATAAAAATATATGTTGTGCAATGGCCATAAATTAACGTAAATAAAGAAAGTCAAAATGGTAAGGTAGGCCACAATTAAAAAGTAAAATTAAACAAAAATATACACACTAAAAACATCTAAAATATCCAAAACGGGTTAAAAGGAAACTGTGCCCAACGTTTCGGCCAGTACGGCCTTCTTCTAGGGGCAACCGGGACAGAAAAATGAAAAAGGGTGTAGAGGATACAGGAGATGACTACCGACTAACATGTAACGAAAATCACCTATAAAAATCATGCTCAATCTTGAACTTAATCCAAAAAGAAAACAAAACATTTGTATACTGTACTGTGCAATAGTGTAATTTCAATAAAAAAAAATCATAAAATGGACTGTTTCTTAACATTCATGCCAAAGGGTCGAACAGTCCCTAGAAAATGGATAATTTTTTGTTCAAGGAACTGACGTTGTTTCTCACCCGCACTAGTTTGTAAAAGGACAGTTACATGCATGTCACGTATGCTGGGTTGGGTCGCCGAAAGTGTTCACCTACGGGGCAATCTTTTCCATTGGTGACGCTCTATTTATGTTCGACAAAGCGATCACCTAATCTGCGACAAGTCTCGCCCACATAGATTATCTGGCATAGTTTGCAACCAACAGCATACACTACGTTTTCAGTAGTTCAGGTGAAACCATTTTTTAGTTTGAAAACGTTAGCCGGTCCTACTACTTCATCTGTTTCCCAAGTAAAATTACAAGTCAGACAGCGAAATCGCTTGCATTTTCTAGTGCCCTTGAATTCACAGGGAATTTGAGGAGTAGCACTCTTGAAAGAGCTAGTGACAAGGTGCTGTTTTAGACTCTTCCCTTTTCTAAAGGCCGCAATCGGAGGCGAATCCTGGAAAACTGCTTACATGTGTTCGTCCTTGAGAACTATGGATTTAAAGTTACGGATCAAAATTGTTTTTGATGGCTTCGTTGTGAGGGTGGTATGTCAGAACCAACGGCACACGGTCGTCAGTATTTCTCACCCTCTTCTCCATAGCCTCAGATCTGGTCACTCGGGAAACTGAAATTATAGCTCGATCCGAAAGTTTGCTTGGGTAGCCTCTCTTGACAGAAAAGGATTTCATTCTGTTACATTGAGTCTTGAAGTCTTGCTCATCACTACAAATCCGACGAAGTCGTATATTGTGACTTTGGAATTGCATCTTTGCATGACTTAGGATGACAAGACCCATAATTTAAGTAACAGTGGGTGTCTCTCGGTTTGTAAAACACTGAGGTTGAAATTTGCCCATCCTTTATGGAACAATTAATTTGGAGAAAAGAGAGACTATCTTTGGCAATATTAAAAGTGTATTTGATGGCTGGATGATACGAGGAAACATAGTCAATGAAAGACTTTGGGAAGCATATAAAAACGTGATGTCCTTGGTTGAGAAACAACTAATTTATATGCTTCATCTGGTAGATCCTGCTTTTCTATGGATGTTTTAATAAAATTTTTAATGAATTTCTGATTATCTTTCGTGTTGTTGGATTTAAGTTTTTTGTAAAAATGTGAATCCGAAGGTTGAAAGTCCCCTTCAGCGACATAACACTTAGAGTCCCAGGCGACCACGGCACCTCCTTTGTCTGCAGACTTGAAAACAATATCAGTCCGTGCTTTGAGGTGCCGAAGCGCGGTCTGTACCTCTGGGGTCAGGTTATGCCTCTTTAGGGGTTTGGATTTGATATTGTCAATTTGACTGATACACGACCTAAAGTAACCCTGTAACACAGGAAACCAAGATGCTTTAGGTGTGAAATCTGATTTTGCACGAAACCAAGATGGTTTAGGTGTGAAATCTGATTTTGCACGATGGAATTTGGAAAATTATATTGAATTTTCAACTGGTTGTTCCGACTCTTGGTCTTTGCCAAAAAAGAATGACTTCAGCAAAAGATGATCAAGTTTTTTGGTAAGAGAGGCTACCCAAGCAAACTTTTAGATCGAGCTATAATTTCAGTTTCCCGATTGACCAGATCTGAGGCTATGGAGAAGAGGGTGAAAAATACTGACGACCGTGTGCCGTTGGTTCTGACATACCACCCTCACAATGAAGCCATCAAAAACATTTTGATCCGTAATTTTAAATCCATAGTTCTCAAGGACGAACACATGTAAGCAGTTTTCCAGGATTTGTCTACGACTGCGGCCTTTAGAAAAGGGAAGAGTCTAAGACAGCACCTTGTCGCTAGCTCTTTCGAGAGTGAGACTCCTCAAATTCCCTGTGAATTGCAAGCGATCTCGCTGTCTGACTTGTAATTTTACTTGGGAAACAGATGAAGTAGTAGGACCGGCTAACGTTTTCAAACTAAAAAAAGGTTTACCCTGCACTACTGAAAACGTAGTGTATGCTGTTGGTTGCAAACTATGCCAGATGATCTATGTGGGCGAGACTTGTCGCAGATTAGGTGATCGCTTTGTCGAACATAAACAGAGAGTCACCAATGGAAAAGATTGCCCCGTAGGTGAACACTTTTGGCGACCCAACCACAGCATACGTGACATGCATGTAACTGTCCTTTTACAAACTAGTGCGGGTGAGAAACAACGTCAGTTCCTTGAACAAAAAAATTACCCATTTTTAGGGACTGTTCGACCCTTTGACATGAACGTTAAGAAACAGTCCATTTTATGATTTTACTTTTTTTGAAATTACACTATTGCACAGTACAGTATACACACAAATGTTTTGTTTTCTTTTTGGATTAAGTTCAAGATTGAGCATGATTTTTATAGGTGATTTTCGTTACATGTTAGTCGGTAGTCTTCTCTTGTATCCTCCACACCCTTTTCCATTTTTCTGTCCCGGTTGCCCCTAGAAGAAGGCCGTACTGGCCGAAACGTTGGGCACAGTTTCCTTTTAACCCGTTTTGGATATTTTAGCTGTTTTTAGTGTGTATATTTTTGTTTAATTTTACCTTTTAATTGTGGCCTACCTTACCATTTTTTCTCTGCTTAAAATAAAAACGGATATTTTAGCTATTTTGCTTGTTTTTAGCCTAGATTGACTAACTGAAAGATTGACGGGTGCGATTATGGAGCAGTACATTTTTGCCTTTCCGATGTCAACGATGTCACTGTTCGGCTTTTATAGGATTTCAAATTGGGAGCCCATAATTTTTATTCATGTCATATTTATATAGTTTATTACTACAGTTTATCTTCAACAGAAATCAATTAACAAAATAAACTATCGATTTATCTGTAATTTAAGCAGAAATTTCCAAATTCTCCATAGACCATAATGGTGGATGAAGATGATTTTACGTTGTGGTTTTCAATATTGGCTGTTTTTTTCCCAAACCCCGAATCTCTGGCGAGTTAGTTAAAACATGGAAAACCAACACATCAATTAGTTTCAACTGCAGGTAAATATGAATGAAAATGTTTCGAATCTTTTAGGAGTAGTAAGCAAGAAGATTTTTTTAGCTTCATCATCAATCGTTTACGCACTTGAAAAATTACTATTGTAGAAAAGTACCAAGTAAACATAAGAGTCTTTTATTTCTATGTTTAGCCATGTAATCTGAATGTAACGTTTTTTGTGCAAATTGCTGCTTTGAGAAAATAACTACATTACATTGCTTTTGTAAGACATGTTGCGCGGCAATTACCCAAGTTGTTTGGGTCATCGTAATCCATATATTTGATAATTCAAGTCAAACAAAAATGTGTATTTTCCCCGAGCTAAACACGAAACATGTTTTTAATCATTTATAAACTCATGTACAGTGATTATATTCATTCATATTTGACCAACGACCAAATTTCATCTGTTATTACTCTGTTTACATGTATAATATTTATTTTGTAGCAATTCTTAAATCTAATCCTACTATTCGTCATCAATGTAACTAAGGGTTTTAAAATATTTATTTGAATCTTTTAGCACTTCAGAATTTTCCAAAATTTCTCGGAATACCTTTTTGGCAAATTCAGTTGATTAATTTCTAACCTGTTTCGAAAACTTTCATTCATTAAGTTCAATTCTACCTGAATCTTCGCAGTATCGTGGTGTTTCTCATTTAAACCAACACTTTCTCTGAGCTTTCCGTTATTCTTTCCTACTTTACTTTACCTCGAGAAAACATTGTCAACCGATGCGAAGCAGAGGTTGACGGTGTTGTTTTTTTTTTCGAGGGGTAACAATCTGCTCTGTCACCCTCCCAGCTATATGTTATTTATTTTATCATACTGAATGCTTCTTTGAATTGAATCATTGGACCGTGAAAAGAGGGTAACAGTGCAAAAATTGTCACCCTCTCAGCCATATGAAATTTTAGTGAATGTTACCTTGGCAGCTTTTATAGAAATCTTACATCTGATAGATTGCATTGTCAAATTAAGTTTTGTTAAGTTAAAATCTTCTTAAGTATACTAATATTTATTATTTGTTTTGTGTCATCTCCTTGACCTGATATGAATTACATTCATAGGTGACAACAGTTCACATATTGCCGCGTTTTAGTGGATATCTCTTGTCTTTGTTTTTCTGTTTTCTCGCTTTTGCATGTCTCTGGACTTTGATTTTCGTAACTGAACTGTCGTTTGTTCTTTTGATATTCTACTGCTTTATGCTAAATCTTTCGTGTTAAAAAAAATGTTTAAATAACAAACAAGAGGCTCTTAAGAGCCTGTATCGCTCACCTTTGCCATGTCTGACATATACATAATAACCAAAGGTTTAAGGGACTTTTTTCAAGTTTGTTGATAGACTTAGATGTTATATTACCCAAAGTTTAACTATGTCCAAATTAACATCTATAGTCGATTGAATGCAGATCTAATGTCACCTTTATTTTCCCATAGGGTAAAATATTAAACAAAGTCCTCCACTTCTTGCCAACTTGGATGAAATGCGGACTTAAAAGAGAAACTTTTTAAAGTAGACCACTCAAGGACTGTTGAGATCAAGTTTGGTTCGATTGGCTTTGTGGATTTAGAGGAAAAGAGCTTTGAATGCTTTCCAATAGGATCCAATGTTAAACTATTTTCACCATTGTCAGCCATATTGGATGCGATACTGACTTACCGAATACGAATACGTTTTAGGGGTCAATTAAGGAGTATTTTGACTATGTATGGTTCCTATTGGCCAAGTATTTTCATAGGAAAAGATCTTGAAATGTGTTTTTTTTTCATTTGGTCTAATGTTAAGGTACTAGTTGGTCATCGGATGCGGACATTTTGGACGAGATATGGAATAACCAGACACATTTAAAGGGGAACACCCAAGAACTGCAGCGACCAAATTTGGTTCGCAATGACTTCCTGACTTTAGAGCAGATTTTTTAATGCTTTCGCACAGGATTCATTGTTAATTTAACTGTGTTCCCCACTGGTGGCAATCTTTTCGAAAGGACCATAGTGATCAAATAGGTTCCGTTTGGCAAAGAACTTTCATTAACTCCTTTAACAATTTTGAAATCAAACATCAACCATGATAATTAAAGTGCAGTCCATGACATGCTCAACATTTTTGTAATTTAAAGACAGTAATATTCATATCCATGAGATTTTGTTGTAAGTTGGCTCAACTGAAGAACCAATCCTACTTACCCGAAATCTGTAATAACAAGTATGGGTCACCATGCTTGCTATTTCTAGAATTGAGATCAAAGTTTGCTCATTTTTAGCAATTTTTCACATACATTTTCAAAGAATGCGCGGAAAAAATATGGAAAGGCAATTTTTAGCTTAAGAAATATTACCTTTTTATCCAAGAGAATTTAATGTATTTTTGTGAACAGATAGTTTATGGTGTAATTTATTGGTTACAATCAAGAAATGTAAATGTCACTATGCTTTTAACAGAGATATTTTACAAAGTTTCCGGATTAAACATTATTTACAGGAAATGGGAGTTATTTTGCGGCAAACTAAACGAAGTATGACGTTTCACATCTGTTATTCAATTATGACGTCACAAAGGAAAAGCCGTCAAAGTACTGTTCCGTTCCCAAAATCAAACCAACCCCGTATTCGACTCTTTATTTTTCTAATGCGCGATTGAATTGCGCTGTGCAACAGTGTCTCTCTACCTTAAACCTAAACTTTAACCTCTAATCGTTTTTGAAATATAAGACAAAATGAATAAAATCAAATTAAATATCGACGAATAAAGTGCAATAACTCCTATATGGGTATTCAGTTGGAGGTGGGTAATTCTTAGTACGCTGAAAATTTTTGCAATTTTTACTTAACCTTTATGTTTTAGTTTTTTAACAAAAATATAAAACACCAAAATTTGTGAAATTTTACCTTAAAAGGGCAATAAATACAAAATGGGCCATTAAATTTTTCTTCAAAATTACAGGGCAGGGACATCTTTTTATGATGTCAGATTTTATAATATATATATATATACATTGTATGCAATTATTTTTTAGTTATTTGCTAAAAAAAAACCCAGCAATTCACTCTTATGTATAATTTTAGTTTCAGTGGCCATGTTGTTGGTCCTCGGGCTAACCGAACACATGTACATAGCCTTGTAATGATCCAGGCCAAGTTTGATTCACCCTGGCTATAGGTGTCAAACCACCAATTCAGCCAATCAGCGCTTAGAACAAATGAATAAGTAGCTCTTTTAGAATCTAAATATTACTTTGAATTCTTGCCCCTTTAAAAATAAATGTCGGAATGAAACATATGATACACCTGTTTGAAAATTGATGTATCAGGCTTATTTTGAGACCAAAGTTAATTGACTAGAATGATCCTTTGAGTACTTATCATAGGGGTTTTCCGGTATACTATCAATGCGTCATGTTTTGGCCGTAATCGTGTATATTTATAGATAGGGTTTTTCCAACCTTCGGAACTCTCTTGGAAGGCTTTAAAGGTATGCTGAAATTTTGATATGATGTTGACGAGATATACACCTTTCGGAAAATATATGGTTTCATACAGGTTAAACTTGAGATAAATTGTCCAGACAGATTTGAATATAGGGAATTTCAGTTGAAATGTTAAAGAAATGAATTGGTGGTTTCTAACCTTAACACAAAATATGCGAAAATTTTGAAACATTTTATAAAAAGTTGTTGATAGCCTAAATTGATGCAAAACATGTATGTATGATGAATTTGAGGTAAAGATTGAAGTTTTAGCCAGCTGGTGTCAAAATTTTGGCCAAAAACAGTCATTATGTAATATTTCTGTATTTTGACACTGAAATGCCATTTTTAGGCCATTTTCATGATTTTGTGCAAAATTAGAAGGGTTAGCTGTGTGAAATAGTTTAAAAACATCAAATGTAGGCTGATTTTACGCAGGAATTTGCCACTGTTTTGATTATATGTTCAATGTTTACAAA
Organism: Modiolus philippinarum; assembly: GCA_002080025.1. Lineage (NCBI taxonomy): Eukaryota > Metazoa > Mollusca > Bivalvia > Mytilida > Modiolidae > Modiolus > Modiolus philippinarum. The sequence continues at coordinate 61,325 of MJUU01021321.1, read as the reverse complement.
TTTCATGTCTTCGGTGTCACGAACAAAAGCGACAACTCTGACTGAGATCCCTTATATAAAAATCTGTCTTGATTTGTTTACAGTAATTTTTTTTAAGCAGGAATGGTGCTTATATATGCAGTTTGATGTGAACATGAACCTCAGAAATAAAAAATATCATGCTGTTCCTCTACTAAACAGTGTGAAATTGCCATATTAGGGTCCACATTGTCAAAACAAGAGCAAAGTCAAAATTTTATCATCTGATTTTGGGACAAGATTTTGAATTTGCCACCCTTTTTATAAATTTGCATTTATGTTATTATGTTATTTTCTTTATATGTTATATATTTAATCACCCAAAGGAAAATAAATGCACTTGGGTGGATTTTCAGTAGTTTTAATACTATCATTGTACCTATTCATATCGGGCTTTTCGGCTAACTCACAAACCTAATATTCTTCATAAGCTCAAAAAATAAACAAAACTGGTTTTCCCCTGTCTTTTTATACCTTTTTGCATCATTCTCTGCATTTAAAATTCTATTTGTATGACCACAACCAAGGTAAAGACCATTTCAAGTCCCAAAATTTACCCCAGAAGCACCTTCTCAAATTTGGGGGTAGGGTGACATTTTGTAGCATGATTTAAAAATTTTAAAGGTAGCTTTGAACATTTGCAGCCTTATTTTGATAGAAAAATACTCTAAGGGCTTAGTTTTAAACATGGGTTGAGAATTCATGACACAAAAGAGGTATATATGGTTTTGTGTCCATGTTTAACATCTATGAGTGATTGTGCCTGATCAAAGCACTGAAAACACTAAATCTGTGACATTTTGAATAGTGATGAAAATGAGGAAAACATTTGTAAAAGGATGTTATTTTCCGTATACAATTTGGAAATTAACTAAAAAACATGAAAAAGTACAGCAATTACACCTCGGAATGTTTTAATATCATGTTATAGATGACATAAAAAAAAATCCCAGTGCATTGCGTGGTAATTAAGAATTCATTCTATAATAAATAGATCACACTGTACATTACCACCCGCAGAGTCCCGAGTAGGTAGCAATGGTTCTAATGTTTCTAGTTCAGCAATTCTATTTTTCAGCTATTGTATATAATTGGTAAAAGTTTTAAGTTAAAAGAACAGCAATTAGTACTGAGCTATTTCGGGACGATAAGTGATTTTAAAGACTTTATAAAACGACAAAAAAAAAGCTCTATTGGGATTCTTTATCACAGCTGCAAATTTCGAAAGGATGTCTCTGACTAGAAAAATGTGTTTTATTACATTTTTTCTTTTCATTGCTGTCATATTTTTCATGTCGTTCACCTCAGGTTTTTGACAATGTACTGGACTCTCGGTAGGATATAAACATTACACAGTATATAAGGGACCGACCATTTAACCTGAAGGGGGGGGGGGTTATGGTTTTTTTTTCTGGACAGAAAATTTTTTTCGCGCTTCGCGCGAAACAAATTATTTATTTTTCGAACGCGTATCAACAAAATATTTTTTTTCAAAATTAACATTATTTTTTTGGTCAGAAAGCCTCATTCAGAAAATTTTTTTTCATCATTTTGGCAGCCAAAATATTTTTTTCACATAAAATCAGATCCAAAATATTTTTTTAGAAAAAAACCATAGCCCCCCCCCCCCCTTCAAGTTAAATGGTCGGTCCCTAAGTGACCTAATATGGTATATACACGGTCAGTAAATTGAATAATGGACTCGAGCTACTCTTGTCCTATACGAAATTAACTGATCGTGTATATATACCATATTACGTGTATATATACCATATTAGGTCATCCAAAGACTGTGTAATCAAAAATATAGCATTGGTTCATAAAGTACCTTTCAAACACGCAAACAAGTCTAATTTGGTCTTGTTATTGGTTTTGAAATCAACGACGAAATTCAGATGTTTTTGTTTACAAATAAAAAATTATTCATCCACATTGACCTTTTGGCGTATATGTCCCATATCCGATTGCCATTTTAAAATATTTTTATTAATCCTCAGAATAAACTCTTCAGCACCAGAAGTATTTTAATAAAATACAAAATATGACGACAATAGAGAGCAAACTTAGTAAATAAAGTCAATTAAATCTGTAATAATAAACAATACATAGTCAAAAACCAACTCCAGCTAGTTCAATATAATCTGTATAACTTTTTCACAAATTGGATTTCGGTTTTAAAGCATTTATCACTTCTACTTCACTGATGAAAAATCTAATCTCGTACAGGCATTCAGGCTCTCTTTTACTTTTCCTCTACGAGTACTATGGCATATCAACTCTCGGTTAGTCTTCTGAGGAAACAGTCTCACGTCTAACACAATCGGATTTTTTATAGTAAAGAAACCGTATGCAGCATCTTCATAAAAATGACAGCTGTCCCAATTGTGAACATCAATAAAAAAAGCATAAGACCGAGTCTGTCCACACATTTTGCTAACAATTTCCACAAGATGGGATCCTCTTGAATTGTGTCTTCTTCTTTAACGTCTTCTGGCTGTAAATAAAAAAGATAGGGAGTGTCCTCTCTAGATATTATAGTGTAAATGGGTGCATTTATACTAATCCTGTATAATGTCAAAGTACAGTCGTATTAGGTTGAGGTCACATGTATCTGCCCGAGGTTCAGCCGAGGTATAGACAGTTCTGATCGAGACCCGATACGATTGTCCATGATTGTATTTAAAAAATTGATACAGTGATCCCTTATTGTGTTTGCTTTCTAATCAATGACACAGCTAACTTGATACTATAATTTCGAAGTCATAAAAAATACAAACCTTAGATAGACATTCCGAATAAACTACTAATTCTGGTCAACTATCTTTTGAAATAAGGTTACTGTCTGGTTAAAATAACACGAGAAATGCAACCCAGAATTTACTTTTTATACATTGTATTTATTGAAATCATGTACTGGACCTAAGGCAACAACCATTTTCTTATCGGGGAGGGGGGGCTGGGATATTCTTTTCGTTCATAATTTTTTTCAGATCCTTCCTCCGATAAAATATTTTTACTATTTTTGCATACAGAGTATGGGGCTTTAATGAAAAATCAAATTTTTTTCGGCTGGGCCATCAAATTTTTTTTTTTTTCAAAAAAAAATCCCTCCCTAATATGAAATTGGTTCTTGCCTAAAATTGTGTAAAAAATGCTCAGCCTTCCAAAAAAAAAAATGAAAATTTATAAGCAATAAAGGGCTCTACTAAGGTTTTTGGAAATAATCCTGTGATGTTAGGCGCGGACGAATCAAAGACGCTGGTGAATTGATGCTAACACTCTTTTGTGACGGACAAAAAAGACGGACAGACGCACAAGAAAAGAGCGGTTGCGACATGATCAGAGTGTGGTTTGTGTCGCAAATATAGATATTTATATCTAATATATGTTACCTGTTTAGTAATACATCTAAATGGCTTGAATCCGCGTACATCTGTTAAAGTTATTGTTGCTAATGGTTGTAATACATTGAACGCCACCCATTCAGGCATCCTCTGGTCTTCACGATGATGAAGGTTGATCACGAATACTTGAATCACTGCTGTCAGACCAGTTATGACAAGGGTAAAGGTGAAGTATTTTGCTGAAATTGAAATGTGTTATTAAATCATACAGACTATAAACGGTGTTCATTTTTTAGCAAAACGGTAAAATTTAAGATTTATTTGTGATGAAAACGCTCTTTTTTAAATTCGGGACACAATACATGTAAACCGAGCAGACTTTCACGTTACCTGCTAGGTATATGAGGGCTTGAAAAATTTTGCGGCAGTCTTCTGAACTGACATAATTTTGCCAAGTACCAGTAATTGACACCGTAAATTTTCTGGCGCGTAGATTGTGAAAAATTATTGAAAAGAGAATATTGACGCCAATGTGCTTCATATAATCTGCTGTTAAATGGCAGTTATAGACCTTATAATAGACCTTATAACAAAAGCCGGTAATGGGTGAGAGGAATCCAGAAAATTGCCTTTCAAATGCTAAATTCCACTTTGAAAATATTTTGTCCCAAGTGTCAAAAAAATGACAATTGCGCTTCCCTTATTCCGTTTAGGGTAAATTCCGTATTCCCGCTTAATAACATTGCTGGTTCCGGTGTTGATTTCATTTGCACTGATGATACATTGGTCATCGCTCACACCTGCACATTAAATATTTAATATGTTGATTAAATAATTTTATCTTTGACCATAAATAAGAGATAATTCACAAATCGTCCCTTTAGTGCAACAATGTACTAACTGACAAAAATGCAACTTTTAGAAAACACAATTTGAAAATTTCGACCTTCACAATAAACCAGAGAAAAGAGGTAGACCTTCCATTTTTGTTTCATAGAATGGACTTAGGGGCCGACCATTTAACTTGAAAGGGGGTGGGAATTATGGTTTTTTACGGACAATTTTTTTCATTATTTGTAAATTTATCTATTTTTTAACTGGTATAAACAAAATATTTTTTTTAAATTAGCATTATTTTTTTGGGGCAGAAAGCCCCCTTCAGAATATTTTTTTAATCATTTTTGCAGCCAAAATATTTTTTTTACATAAAATCAACTTCAGAATTTGTTTTCTATGAAAAACCATAGCCCCCCCCCCCCCGCTTCAGGTTAAATAGTCGGTCCCTTAATTCAATCTTTATTCACACATTAAGGCTTGTCTATAGCTTCTTTTATTTTGACAGAATTATCACTTTTGTCAGTTGGTACCCAATTTTAAGGATATATTTCTACAAAAAGTAAAGATTTCGGTGTGCAAAAAGGTTCCAAGTGCCAATTGGTACCTTTCTGCATGAATCAATTCATAAACACAAAGACATTGTAATCTAATATATTAATCTTAGTTTTGTAGCCTTATTCATCACCAAATTATTTTCATACTTATTCTGTTTTTCATGTGTTTAGACACAATATTGTGTAAATATTTCAAATAAAAGTAAATTATGCAAAAAGGAACCAAGTGTCATTTGGCTCCTTGTTACACGTGGGAAATACATTGAAAACAGTTGGTACCAAATAACATGAATAAAGATACAGGCTTTATTTTCATAGGGCAACTAGATACCTATAATAGCTCCTAAAAATGCACTTAACTCAATTTCGCCCAAAATGTCATTTGGTACCCTGTTGCACTAATGGGACGAAATCTTTCTCATTCTGAGTCATTCTTAAAAAAGAACATAAACTTCACGTCAAACGTGAATTACGACAACTGACCCAAATTGCTAACATTTCATTAGACATATAAAATCATACATACCAATCCAAGGAGTTGTGTCAGATGATGGTGGTAGTTTGTCTGCAATTAGTAACTGGAAAACGGATATCGTCAACATGACAGTCAGATTGAGGCCAACCTTTTCCCCAGCATCCACCGGAAGTACGAAAACAAGTGCTGTGATACTAGTAATCAATATGGCGGGTATTATTATGTTTGTCACATAGTACATTGGTTTTCTCTTCAGGTATACAAAGAAGGTGACGTCTGGATAGGGTTCTGCAAATCCTGAATAATAGATTTCATGTCTCGCAGCGGTAGCCTTATGAATATCCCATTCTACATTAGATTTAAGGTTTGATAAATCTGCCATTTTGGATTTCGATGTTACATTTAAATTAAATCCATGATATGCCCAAGATCCAAAGGTCAGTAGACATGTCTGTTTATCAAAAGGAAATTCCGTTACATCCAATGGGCATACAGTTTCAATTGATGAAGGAAAGTTGTACTTCACAGTTCCATCAGAGTGTATAGTTGGTCGGAAATCTTCAAGACCATAGAATTCGTCTGAAATCCTGTAAAAGGAAGCACATACAAATAAATATATGTAATAAATATTTTACAATGAATTCCACTCAAATTAAGAAATATATTACATGGGCAGACCTTATATTTGTCAATATTTTATACCGAGCGATAGCGAGGTATAAAATGTAGACAAATATAAGGTCTGACCATGTTATAATTCGCATAGAGCCCAATTGCAATAATCTATTTCGATTCTAATATATCGATTCTAGTATATCTAACAATAGTTTTGCACATTTGAAGCGGCCCTTAGAGAAAAATATTGGGTTTTGCACTAGAATTGAAATATGTCGGAAAATGCATACAAACGCACATAAATGCACTTAGAGAAATCTTTATTCATTGTTTTATTAATACAAGTGGCTCAAAAGCTTATACATCAATACAAATAATATATTATAAAACATATAAAGTACGTATATTTTAAGATCGAATCTGGTATAACTGTGAGCTAGTTGTATTTCTGATTTATTTGACTGGTTAGTTATGTTATTTTTGAAGCCAAAAAAGGAAAAGAAAAGGACTAAAACTCGTATGTATCGTAGAGCATAATATGCAACATGGATAAGATTTCATAACAACACATTCGTTGCTAGGTTACGATTATGTCAATTTCAATTCCGAGTCGTAAATTTAGTAACTGTTGTAAATTTCTATTATTGTCATTATTTGATGTGGATTTTTGGGTGATTCTTATTTAAAACTTGATTTGAACAAAATAAAATGAACATTGAGTGAATAAAATGTGATTATGTACATTATGAATGTCCTGTTGAAAAAAATATACGCATCTGCTAAAAAATATTGTTGGAATTAGAACATAGCTTTGTTTCCAAAGCGAAAGAAGAGAGTCATATTAGCTTGGGGTATGAGCAAAGCTCATTGCTGAAGGCCGCCTGGTGACTTCAAAATGAAGAACAGCAATAAAGGCGTTGTGCTATTGCTTGGTTCTGTAATGTTTTTGTAGAGACTTTATCTCATGTGCATTTACTCCATATCCTTTGATTGTTTATATATGTAGGGAATATATGAATATGAAACACAAAACAAAGACACAAAGAAAAAACAACAAAAAACAAAAAACAAAAAAAAGTAAAAACACCAAACAAACAAACAAAGCAAAAACAAACTAAATCTCAACTGTGCGTACATGTAACTCAATAAAGAAAACCTTGATGTAATCTACAACAAACAATTTAAGTAGTCCAAAGATTATGCATATAACTACATGCATTGATCAAAATCGATTTTCCGTCACCATTTATTGATTTTTTATACCATTTTTCAAAATTTTGAGAAAAAAAATGATGCTGACAGGGTTTGACGTTTGACGTCAGAAATCAGAAAGCTACAAATAATTTTTTGATTTTAATAAAATAAACATTTAGAAATAAAACATATACTAGAACTATTTAAATATTACAAGTATTTAACGAACCAAGCGTCGTAGAGCATCGAAATATCTAGTACTTCTGTGCTGATCCGAAAACCGACTTTATTGAAACTTGCAATATCTAATATTTTACAAAATTTTGTTTAAAACTAAGGAGTATCTCCCTCATGCATAGGTCTGTCCTTGACTAATTTTGGCCTCTTTGTTTGGACCCTTTTGGTCATTTGTTCTCTATCAGATTTACACGTTTTTCGGTTATTGGACTTCCAAATGTTTTGATTTGATCTGCACTGATAAGACATAATTTGTCGAAATGCGCATATGTAGATAATAGATTAACAGTAACTTTAGTATTATGTTATCTATAAAGGATTCTATGCCTACATGTGGTTGTATTTTTACCACCCAAAATGCTACGACTGATGGAAAACAACAGTGGATGCACCTTTCGTAAAAAAACTGTAAAAAAGAAACTTTCAAGGCAATTTTTGCCTCTTTTTGTAAATACTTGCCTGAATTTTGCACAATCTCCACTTCTTGCTGTTTTTGAGACTTTTGATTTACCAATAAAAACAATTACCATAACGACTACATGTATGTAAAAAATGAAAAATACCTACCGCTCGTGCAAAGCTAAATCAGGTTTCCATATTTTAGAATAAGGAACTGTCATCTCCTTGATCCCATCAAAATCATCTGGATCCCATCCTAACTGGCAATCTCTCCATGACTGCAAATAAGTATATAATTCCATTGATACGTGGTACCAAAATATTTCCGTATCAATACGCAGAGAAAAGGCAAATTCAATTGAAATGTATTTTCTGAACAATCGCTTTTACTGTTTTTAATTCAAATATACGAACATATTGTAAGACGCTTTATACAATGAAATTCCCTGAGAAAGAACATCCTCTAAATAACCTCTTCTGAAAATAATAATATGTTTTTGAGTTTCTATCCCGTCGTGTGCCTCTTTCATCGATACTGAGATGGACAGCAACTGAAACTGATTGACCAAAATTAGAAAATGGATGCCCAGCAGAGGGTAAACGGCATGTTGATGTGCACGTATTATACCGCTCTCAACACGTTTATATTTTAGTACAAAAACGACTAAATGTTTTGTTTTTAGTCGTTTTAACCTGGATAGGGATGTTGTCTCCTTGACATTTACCCCATTTCCTTTCTTTTTCATATTTTGCATTAGATACATGTAAATGGGTTACGTGTGAAGCAATGAACATGTATATCATTTTATTAAAGGAAGTGGTACTTATACAACCACTGTAGTTTATCACCACTGAGTTGTGAGTTCGCGCCCCACTGTTTGTACATTACAAAAAGGGTGCACTCGAGCTACAATCGTAAGTGATAAGGTATGTCAGATACCTGCCCAAAGTCGGTGGTTCTCTCCGAGCACTCAGGCGTCCTCCACCACTAAAACTGACCGTCATGAGATAGCTGAAATACTGCTGAAAATGAAGTTAAACCCCATATCAATCAATAAATCAATCATTTTGGTCAATAATATTGTTACTTACCAAACGCATCCAAATATTCATTCTGATCACCTGGTTGGGTTCATCCTGCAATATATGAATTTATATCACCAAAATTGGAAGCCATCAAAACTATCTATAAGTAGCAATTAAAGCGTACATTCGATTTTCATTTAAATAAATTTTATACAATTTCAACAAATTTTATTTTATGTCAAATAACAAAAAACAACGATTTGTTTGAATACAGTCTGCAATATTTTATTCTGGGAATTAGTGCACAATAAATTGAAATGAAGGGAAACTTTACCCCTTCGTGTCTTTCTTTCAATTTATCTCGTCATAAAGTGAATTTATTAAAAAAAACTACATTGAAATTTTTCAATATATCTTACTACTGCTCTTAGTACAATTGTCGAAAGAAATGATAAAATCAGTGGCGTAGCAACAACCAAATTGAGGTTCAGAAGTACAATAGGGCGTTTTGTAATTTTGGTAGGGATCATGTGAAACATGGTAAGGTGCTTATAGGGTTTCTTCGCCATCGAAAATTGTAACAAAAGAAAGTCTTTACCAGTTCTATTAACTGTCTAATAGCCATATCAATTGTCACATTTACTGTTTCCTCGCCTTCGCAGTAGGGTCGGATCGTATGATCATAATCTGTAAACAGACTGGCAGACAAGTTTCCCATCACAGTTGTAGAATCTGTAAAAACAAAGCATTTGGATGTTATTGATATGAATGTACATATAACATTTTTTCACTTTACATAGAGGACAACAGATTGCTTTATGTTTGATTAACTGATTATATTTTTCTTCATGTGGCATTAATACGCTTCCGTAGGTATGTTTGATAAGATGTACAAGCCATTCTACGGAGGCGTATTGATGCGACATGAAGAAAAAAATCTCATAATTATGAGATGATTATCTCATAACTATGGGAATATCTCATATTATGAGATATTATTTCATATTTGTCAGATTATGAGATACTATTCTGAGATATTATCTCATGATTATGAGAATTTGTTTAATAATGTTGCATCGCTACGCTTCCGTATATTATTTTCTTTTGTTTCCTGTCATATGTTGTCCTACATCGAAACAGTTAATGTTTTTTGCCCTTTTCAAGCCTGATCTTATTCAAATACAGAATTTCCAATTGAATAATCCGCACTAGTTGGTCTGCTGAACAATTTCCACCTTCAAACATACATCCCTGATTTATAAGAGCCGGTAATGTAGTGGTTAGCACTTGTGCCCACGAAACCAAAGGTCTATTCGATCCCGCGAGGAATGTCTAAAGGAACGACCACTAGTTCTTTGGAAGGGACGAAAGATGGTTAACTCGTGTTAGGCTCCACGTTAAATACCCCTTCATAGAGTTCGACGAGAGTTAGCCTACAATGCAACTTGGTCATTTAAAAGGATCTTTGTAAAGGAGTTAATTTAAGCAAGTTGCAATCCATGATAAATATATATGCTATAAATATGCTTGAACTAAACATACCATAGAGCCTAAATTCGAATTATGTTCATGCAGGCGTACAGTATTTACAAACACTAGTCACACAAAAACGTAATGAAATACCGTAGAAACTATAAATGCACTAAAACAATGATGTACGTTTTAGTCTGTCAATTTGTTAAAAAAAATAGACATGTTAGGTATAAATTCAGTAACCTCGGACCTCGGACTTTGGAATAAATTCAGTAACCTTGGACTTTGTACTTGGTCAATATACGACCTGACAATTCCATAAATAATATATAAATTTCGTCAAGTCCATAAACAAGTTGATAAAATATACGCCATTCTGACTTGACTGACAAAGTTGACAAAGAGTGCCGAATCGTACATTGTAGTTACTCGGTCAATTTCCGTATGAATACCTTCGTTATTTTTCAGTGTAGCGGAAATTGCCAAGTAGCTACGAATGTGACGCTAGATGACAATACAATTACAGTATTGGATTCTATCAATCAAAACGTATTTCATTTACTAAGAATCTGTCAGATTTGTGCGTCGCATTCTCGTTGGTAGGATCGAATGTTGCAGTTTCTTTCAAAGATATTTGATATTTCTCCTTATACCTCATAGGGATGTTGTCTTGCAAAATTTACTTCGAGTCCTTAACCATTTCAAATGACTTTAAAAGTTCAAAGTGAAAAATTCATTTTGTTTCTTTTTTTCCTTATGTTCTGTTTTATCTCTAAATTGATGTACCAAAGATCTATATATTTGGCTCAGGAATCATCAAAAGCAAAAATGAATAAATTAACACAAGACTTTTACCTCCACTGTACATTCCTGTGTTTGAATTCCCTTTGACTTTTGAGGAGCTAATGACTTTTCCATCACCTATGAAAAAATATAAATAAAAATAAAAAAATAAATACAAAAAGATATCTATCCATATAATAGAAAAATGAAAAGATATGGAGTTAATGTACATGTGACAAAAATGCTCAAGATACATAGAAAACCCCTGGGCCAGTTTATGGAGGACAGGGCTTTTATTCCTGTTTATTTTATAAAATTGTCTCCCTTGGTCGGTAATTTCTGTTTTCCTTTAAGTCCAGTATCAGATTTCCAACCCATTTTTTTAGTGCATATTTCCCAACTGAAAATGTTGTAACCGAGTATGGGATAAAGATATTTAATACTTTGGAATGATCTTTATATTTATAGCTATTTTGTAAATTATAATTAGACTGTTAATATATAGAGCACCCTCTGCACAATGTCAGGTGTCCCTCCATGCTGGGTCTAATATAACAATCCAAGCTCCATGGCGGTGAATAAAAAACGTTTTTTTTTGTCACAATTGAATTAAAAATATGCAAAAGTGTTAGAACTATAAAAGGAATTTGCATTCTGATTTCCAAAAACATAGCAGATTTTCACTATATATAACTAAAGTTAAGGCATTATTAATCTCTATTTTAACTTTTAGGATATGTTCAATTATGAAATAGATTATTGTAAGCGGGCTCTATGCGAATTAGAACATGGTCAGACCTTATATTAATTTGTCTTCATTTTATACCTCGCTATTGCTCGGTATAAAATATTGACAAATATAAGGTCTGTCCATGTTCTAATTCGCATAGAGCCCAATTGCAATAATCTATTTCGATTCTATAATATTTAACAAAAGTTTTGAACATTCGAAGCGGCTCTTAGAGAACAATATTGGGCTTTGCATTAGAATGGAAATATGTCGGAAAATGCATACAAACACACATAAATGGACATAAAGAGATCTGTACTTGTTGTTTGATTAATACAAGTGGCTCATAAGCTTATGAATTAATACAAATAATCTGTTATAAAACATATAAAATACGGATATTTTAAAATCGAAGCGGAAATAAGTGTGAGCTTACGGAAGCCCATAGATTTCTATGTTGAAAAAAATAAAAACATGAAAATCAAGATAAAAAGTTAAAAAATCATGTGAACGCGATAGTTTTCGCGAATAAACAGGAAAAAGATATATTTAAATAAAATATATTATCTTTATTATATATAACCACCAACCCCCCCCACGCAAATGAAGTTTTAGGGTATATAGGAATATCCTGTCCGCCCGTCCATCCGTCTGTTTGCCCGTCCATGTTCCTTGACAGTGCAACTCGAAGATGTTCATGAAGGAATTTGGTTTCTGTCAAAAATTTAGAAAGGGAGATAATCTTTTTCCATGTTCTTATCAGGAAACTCCTCCTAAACGGCTCAAATTATTTCGATGAAACTTTACACAGTCGTAGTAAACCACCTGAAAGTGTGCATGAAGGAATTTGGTTGCTGTCCAAATTTTGGGAGGGAGATAATTTGACTTTATCAAAAAGGGAGAGGGTGGTCCATGTTCCTTGTCAGTGCACGTAATCGTCAGTGCATCTCCTCTTAAAGCAGTTGTGGATTTTGATAAAAAGTTGCACTCTTTCAGTACACCATCAGAGGATGCGCATAGAGAATATTGTTTCCGTTCCAAAGTTGGAAGACGGGCCTATTAATTAAACTTTATCTTCAAAGAAGGAGCGGGGCATCTCTTTGTGGCCTTTATGCCACAGTACTTCTAGTTACAATTACATAAGCGTGAAATTCGAATAGGTAACACCAGGTCACATGTTAAGCTGCTTTTTCATCAAATTACACGCGCTGGTTGTATTGTACATAATATTGCAAAATACCATTATCCAAACATCGGCTTTCGGGTTTACCTAAATATCTAAAAATGCGGCATTTAGTATGGAGCCATATGATGTTTAATGGGCGACAAAAAAAACCAAATTGACAGCGGCCTTCGACCTGGAAAATATTATTGGCTCGTTTAGCCTAAAAGACCATGTGAGCTTTTGTCATAACTTTGGCGTCCGTCTTCACTTCAACTTTACAGGAATTGTGTATGGAATTACCATTTCTATATAATCCAGTTTGACGATCATTATTCATCTTTCTATGGTGATGATATTTTGTTGATTTAAATCAGACATGCGTATTATTTACTTTTCCCCTTAATTTGTTAGGCAGATTGGGATAATTTAGTGGGATTCTGGAAAACGCATACAATTTCTGGTCGACAAGGAATAAGAGGTGGAAATAGAACACTACCAGACAGCAACCAAGATCTTCATGCACATCTTCGGGTGGTGCACTACAATTGTGTAAAGTTTCATCAAAATGCTTCGAGTCGTTTAGGCGGAGGTGCGCTGATAAGGATTTTACGAAAGGATATGGGGTAAATGAACATGAGACCATAACACATATGTTAACCCCAACTGCAATAATTTTAATGAGCTGTATGGCCATTTCGGAAATTANTCCGAGTAATCAGTAATATCAAATATAGCTAAGGACAAAACTGCGATGGAGGGAGTTAATCCTTAGGTTTTAGAATTTACACAAATTTAGATAATAGTAATTGAACAAAGTGTACACATGAGATATTATCTCATGTACAAGTACACCATATCTAAGAAAAATAAAGAGCATACATCTCTACCACGAGGGAATTGTTAACATGAACTGCCCTCCCCTCTTTTTGAACAAAAAATTATATCCTTTTTTTAATTTTTGACAGAAACCAAATTCCTTCATGAACATCTTTGAGTTGCGCTGACAAGGAACATAGACGGACAGACAGACGGACAAGGTGATTCCGATATACCCTAAAACTTCATTTGCGGGGGTATAATAAAGATAATAAAGATAACTTATTCGTGAAAGTATCGCGTTTATTCTCGAACATTTCATCTTTTTAACCTTCGAAAATGAGCTCAATGGGATTTCGTATTTCAAGTTGTTATCTTAAATTTTCAACTTTTTTATCTTGAATTTTCTTTTTTTTTATCTCGAATCTTTAATTTATTATCTTGAATTTTCATGTTTTTATTCTGAATTTTCAACGTTTTATTTTGAATTTTCAGCTTTCATATCCTGAATTTTCAACTTATTATTTTGAATTTTCAACTTATTATTTCGAATTTTCATGTTTTTGTCTTGAATTTTCAACTTATTACTTTGAATTTTCAACTTACTATCTTGAATTTTCAAGTTTTTATCTTGAATTTTCAACATAGAAATCTTTGAAAAAAATTATGTGTGGCCGATATGGGCTTCCGTAGTGAGCTGGTTTCGAGATTTACCGAAAACTTTAGATTGTGAAAAATTTAACCATCGAGGTTATTTTTATAAGGGACCGACCATTTAACCTGAAGGGGGGGGGGGGGTTATGGTTTTTTTTT
>MJUU01021321.1:0-32952 GCA_002080025.1 Modiolus philippinarum | reverse complement strand
GACGGCACTATAAGGCACGGGCCATTTAATTTTCGAGGTGCTGTGATTTTTCAGAAAAAAATCTGGCTTCGATTTTTCACCCAAAAAACCTGAACAGTACCGGGATTTAACAAACAAACACACTTCTCGTCCTCACCCTGCCCATTAGAAAAAAAGCCAGTACTCAACAAATTTTCATAGCATAGTGTTTATGGGGAAAATCCGCGATGCGGGTTGAAAAAAATTCAGGCTCGGGGAAAAAAATTTGGCCTCCCCTTGAAAATCAAATGGTCTGTGCCTAAACATACCCACAGTCGGAACGATGAGTAAATTGATTAGACTCGTCTTGAGTGACATTTTCACATAACTTGGATGCAGTTGTTCTTCCATCCATCCAACGTTTGACCTTATTGTGAATTTATTTAATTTTTTTTTCATTTTGATTAATGTGTGGGTTTGAACTAAAGGGTAATTTGTACCTTCAAGTTTGGCGGACTTTATGGGTGTTACCAATGGGAGATTTGTTAAAAGTTGCATATTTCAATGATTTACTCGGAAACTAACTCGAAGACCTATGTGGTTTTTGAGATTTTTTAAAGGAGCATATTGTTAGAAGTACATGATATCAAAATTTCATAAAATCGACAATATGAGAAGTCTGTAAAATATTGTAAAATTTAATTTGTAATGGGGACATTTTATGCCATTTTTACCATAATGAGGGCTCCATATTTATTGATTTAGAGGAACAGAACATACTTTCTCAATAAAAGTTTTTTTTCTGTAAGTCTTTGTTCTTCTGTCCCTTTGGTATCGATTAGATTGAAATTATTTAATCCATTATTTTTCAAACTAACACTTGATTTTTCTTAAGAAAACGCAAAAATAACCAATTTTCAGCTCGATTTCTATGGAAACCAGATCGATGACCCATTATTTTCTTGTCATTTTTAGAATCCTCGGTACTGGTTTCATAATATATCTGAAAATTGTCAAAATGACAATATAACAAGAAACTGTTGTATATGCCCTTAATACCTAAGGAAGGGCAAGCTAATGCCGATTAGTTGGGATAACTGTTCATTTTCAAGAATGAGTTCAACTTTGGTACATAGGGGAAGTAATTCCACACATTCAGGTCAGAAATTGCCAAATGTCTACTTTAAAACATATGCTTCTAGACAAGCCAATGTTAGCTTGCCCTGCATTATACATCATAGTATTCGTAAAGAACTATTTCGACAAGAATTAGACGTTTTCCTGAGCTCCTGATTTTTTTGAAATTTCAGTCTGTACCCAAGGAAAAGATTTGGTAATAAAATCTTAAATTTAAATCAATTTACAATTTATGCAGCGAGTACATGTAGATTATGTTTAAAATAATGCGTTTTCTCATGATTTATTACTGTATTTCATGTAGCTTGAAAAATACAGGCAAAAGTTTTATCTTAATTGTGTGTCCTTTTTTTTTTCTTTAGCGGAACATTAATATAAAATAAATATCAGATATTTTTTTTAAATTTTTTTTTTATATATTTCAGAGATATACACTTAAGCTATCTGTTACGCTGAAAAAATCTACATGTCACCGTTCGATTAAGAGAGTTATTCAATATATTTTACGAAATAGACCACATTTACTGGAAAAGGGAGCTAATTCGCGGGAAAGTGTATGTTAATCTATTATGACGTCACAATAAATAGGCCAATACAGGAATATTCCGGCTTGAAAATCAAGTCAATTCCGCATCATACTCGTATAACACAAATGCGCCAATCGAATGCGCCGTGTATTAGTGTCGATCTACCTTAATGAGAAAAAAAAACAATTCAATCTAATTAAAACTAGATCCAACAATTATTTCCTACAGTCACAGCATGGAAGATCGAACAACGCCCCATTATATTTTCTGTTTTGATAATTCATTCGAAATCCTCGGCTTTTATCATAAAGCTTAATGTCTTCAAATCATGTAGACTGAATTTTTATTGGTTGATGTCAAAGGTCACAGAACTGAAAGTAAAATGGGATGTTGTTATATCTACCATGCAGTCACTGTAAAGAGCAATTGGTAGATCAAATTTTGATTGGATTGAAACCAATTTAAACCAAAAGTCACAACTTTTTCTCAACCGGATTCTTTACTGATATACCTAATACATGTATACCTTCTTCGGATATTCTTATTTTGACGGGCTTTAGAATAAATAATACAAAGTCCAGAACGTAATCCAACTTACAAACACAATACAATAAAATATAATTTGAAAAGCTTTCACGAACTGGATTTCACTTTTTTTTGTAGATTTAATCACTTTTAATTCACAGTGAAAAATCTGATACTATGTAGGCATTTATGGTCTCTTCAACGGTTCTATTATATTAATTCTTTGAAAGTCTACACAAGAAACAGATTGACGTCTAACACAATTTTTATAGTATAAAAACCGTACGCAACATCTGAACAAATATTACAGCTGTCCCAATAATGAATGTCAATACAAATATCACAAGACCGAGTCTGTCCACACATTTTGCTAACAATTTCCATAATGCAGGGTCGTCTGGAATTGTATCTTCTTCTTTTACGTCTTCTGGCTGTAAAGGTAGAATATAAAAATTTGAAAACATAACATAACTTTAAAGGTTTCTCTAAAAAGACAAATGTACAATGTATTTTGTATTCTCATGTGCCTGAGTTATATTAAGGGACCGGCCATTTAACTTGAAGGGGGTTATGGGTTTTTTTTCTGGACAGAAATTTTTTTTTTACTAGTATAAACAAAATATATTTTTTTTAAAATAAGCATTATTTTTTGGGGCATAAAGCCCCCTTCAGAATATTTTTTTTCATCAATTTTTCAGCCAAAATATTTTTTTTTCACATAAAATCAGCTTCAGAATATTTTTTTTTCGAAAAAAAACAAAACAAAACATAACCCCCTTCAGGTTAAATGGTCGGTCCCTAATAAATAAATCCTGAATCTTGAATCGATAAGAGAACACAGTTCAGAGGTCATTGGTGATTGTTTCTGACACGACGGTTGTAAGTCAGAAAATGACTTCCAACCAATCCCAAGGTCGAAGAACATTCAGCAGTAAAACTGTCTTAACATTTAAAGTTTTTCTGACAAAACAACAGAACTTAAAAATCATAAGTAGAAAAAAGAAGGGAAACGGGGAATGTGTCAAAGACACAACGACCCAAAGGGTCAAAGTAATAACAACTCAAAGCCACCATAAGATCTTCAATGAACGGTGAGAAAACTCCACACCCAACGGCAGGTCGGAGTCGGCCCCTGAACAAAGTGCAATCAAGTCCAGTGAAATAAACATCATCCTAGACTCCTATAGACATAAAGTAAACTAACTAGAAAAAGGACAAGACACACAAAGGCTTGATAAATTCCTGACTTAGGACAGGCGCAAACCTGCTGCGGCGGGGTTAAACTAGTTTTATTGGATCCAAACCTTCCCCCTACAGCCAATGTGATAAATCAAAAAACAATCGTAACAACAGTAAAATTCAGTTGGCAACAGGACTGAGTCAGTTGTGAAAAATGAAACTGAAAGAGCTAAATATACGGACAAAAACATGAAATCACAAGAGACTACTAACAGTTAACTAACATGGCAGCTCCAGACCCATCACCAACTGACAAAGTAAGTTATGTACCCTCAGTATACAGCTTCCACCAAGATCCCTTCCTGTGAGGAGTTTAGAATAATGATTTCATGTATATACCAGAATACATAACCCGTGTCCATGCAATACAGATTTTAGAAATTTAGAATGTGTTTAGTTAAATTGCAAAGACCCTATCAAAAAATCAATGTTAATACCAAAGAAGGCCATACGTAATGACTTGACGACAATACCGTAATTATAACCCTTGTGAATTAGACGATCTAAAGGTTTTATAAGTTTGTTAGGCGAGTTTAAGTATTTTTTACTCTTATGTAAAACATTACCGTAAAATAAGGGATGTGAAATACCAGCCTTGATTAGATGTTTACAGGTTGCATTGTATTTATGAACTAAGTCTTTATATCGATGATAAAATTTAGTAAAGGTTTTAACTAGTTTGTGATAAGTGTATGCATAAAAATGTGGTAAATTGGACATATATTCCGACATGTGGTCAAATATCTTGTGAAGTATGGCTGCTGTCGAGTTAGAAAAAGATTTGAAGTCTATTCTATTCTTGAATTCGGCAACATAACATCTGGGCATAAAACGACAACACCCTCTCCCCTCCAAAAATATAATAAATAAAGAACCAAATCAGGTATAATGTTCAACATTATTGTGTTTTTGACAGGTTAAAGACGAAAATGCCTACAATTTTATTTTTCTACATTTTTTTAGTTATGTACTTTGTAAACAGTCCGAAAAGTCATTGTGTGAAATTATCTCCCTTCTAAACATGCTAATGAGGTGGGCGTCTACTTCATCAGCCATACTTTAGGAACACGGCGTCTGTTGATGGTCCATAGTAACGGCTGGATATTAAGCTTGTTCGGGTATTTAAATCACAAAGGAACGATGCATTAGTAATACAAAAACATTTACAAAATAAAAGTTAACAATTTGTCTGCTATTGCACGTTCAACTGTTTATAGTTGATGTCAAATGTCTTCACTGCAACCACACAAAAATTAACCTGGCGACAATAAAATATTATTAAAAGGCAAAAAATTACCGGGGGTGGACACAATTTCTGTATTAAAAGATAGCCAAAGGATTAATCTTGAAGAGGAAATATGAAATAATTGATTTCAAAGATATATATTTTCAAGATCCAAAATGATATCCCGTAACCAAGGAATAAATGAGGGTGGTATTTTCCATTGTGTTCATTATTTGGCGGTAAATGTTATTTATAAACACTGCCGAGGCACTCACAGGGATCAATGTACCCCATTATGGTAAAATTATACGAAATTAACGGGAATTTTTGTAGATTTCTGTATCTAAATATTTATTTGGAATCGTAGTAGAATGTTTACTTTTCCATTTAATACATTAAAACAAACTATAGATAAAAATCAAATTACGATAAAAATCAAATTACGATTAACTGAATGGGCCTCTGACTCGTAAGTTGTAATCATGACGTATGTAGGTAAATTCGATTTCATTTCTAAAAATAGAGCCAGTATGTAGCAGAATACACTAACTTTGGGGTTTTATTCTGGGTAATTGCGTGGAAAGGCGGAAATGAAAATTTGCACACGTATTCATCAATTCTGTATTTATCAGTATACCAATTTTGGAGAAAATCCAAAGATGTATATTTCATTCATACAGAATTATAGTCACCCAATTCAGTCCACTTAAACCGCAATTTACGCACTAATTACAAACTTAACAATCAAACGGCGAACATTTACATTATTTCTATACCTTAATGAAATACATGATTTAAAAAATCATTCAATTATCCTGTTAGAAATAACTTTTTGGAATTTGTAACTACGGAAAACAATCTGAGTAGACCTTTTTTGTTTCGTTTAATGAAGAGTTCCATTTCTTTTGTTAAAATCGGCCTGTAAATATACTGACCGAGCATTCCAAAAAAAATATGCACAATAAGGTTTTTTTGGCCTTAGGTTGTCGTTGGATCAAATATACAGGTGAAATGGTGCACGCCAACTTTTTGTAACGGACTCATTAGACAAATTATTGAGTTTCCTTTGAGAGTGAGAGATGTGATCACAGAACAAGTATTTCACATTCTCATTTAAGCTTGCGCTGTGTCTTCGAAAGATATGTTGTATTTTGTCAGTTTTATATTGTGATAGTAAAAGGTTACCTTTTTAGAAATACATCTATATGGCTTGAAGCCTCGTATATCTGTTAGAGTTATTGTTGCTAGAGGTTGCAATACTTTAAACGCCAACCATTCGGGCATCTTCTGGTCTTCACGAAAATGCAAGTTGATCACGAAAACTTGAATGACTGCTGACACACCAGTTATGACGAGAGTAAAGGTGAAATATTTCGCTGTAATTAAAAAATATATTATTCAGATATGCATACTAGACGCAATTCATATCTTTGGCAAACGGAGAAGCGTTTATTTGTGTACTAACGTAATTATTCAAAGTTCGACTTCATTGATCATAACGGTACAAAAAGACTTCTTCTTCAATTACAAGGAATTAATCTTTTAAATTCGAAAAAAATCAGTTTTGTATCATGAAATAATAACATTTAGTTCATTTCATAAACCAGTCCTATGGTGAGCTGATGAAAAAAGTGTTAAACAACTTTTTTAAGTTGCAGCGCTTTGAAAATCCATTTAGGCTTATTACAAAGATGTGCAAAAACACACTAAAGTTAAAACAACCAAGAATGTGTATCTGTATTATATAAAATCCTACATACCAATCCAAGGAGTTGTTTCAGAAGATGGTGGTAGTTTGTCTGCAACAAGTAACTGGAAAACAGATATCGTCAACATGACAGTCAAATTGAGGCCAACTTTTTCTCCAGCATCTACCGGAAGTACGAAAACAAGTGCTGTTATACTTGTTATCAAGATGGCGGGTATAATTATGTTTGTCACATAGTACATTGGTTTTCTCTTCAAATATACAAAGAAAGTGACGTCTGGATAGGGTTCTGGGAATCCGGAATAATAGATGTCATGTCTCACAGCTGTAGCCTTATGAATATCCCATTCTACATTGGATTTAAGGTTTGATAAATCTGCAGACTTGGATTTTGATGTTACATTTAAATTGAATCCATGATATGCCCAAGATCCAAAGGTCAGTAGACATGTTTGTTTATCAAATGGAAATTCCGTGACATCCAATGGGCATACAGTTTCAATTGTTGATGGAAAGTTGTACTTAACAGTTCCATCAGCGTGTATGGTTGGTCGGAAATCATCAAGACCATAGAATTCGTCTGATATTCTGCAAAGTAACCCACAAAGTCATAAATATTATGAATATGAATAAAGAGTAACATATTAGAAATATGAATCAAGAGTTTTCATAAGAAAAAAAGGACAAACAAAGACAAAACAAAAAACAACAAAATATAAACACAAAAAATAATAAAATAATAATAATATATGAAACAAAAACAAAATACAAATAGTAACACAAAAACAAACAAACAAACACACAAACAAAAAACAACAAAACAGAACAAAACAAAAATAAGATAAAACGAAAACAAATATAAAGAAAAGCAAAACAAAACAAGCAAAATGTCGTAGTGCAAAAATCGTGCATATTTTTATTATTTGGATTAACTTTTTTCCAAATGTTCTTATTTTATTCATATAGAACGTTTCCTAATTTTGATAAACTGTTAATTTAAGAAATTCTTCCGTAAATTGATTTGATTAGGACTGCGACATAAGTGACACAAAGAACTGGCAGAGTAATTCTTGACTAATTAATAAACATGTGAAAGGATAATTGCATTAGCTAAAAATCATAGCAACGTATATAATCAGGACAATTCGTTAGTTTCGACAGTTCGGAAATCCGGCATAAAGTATACGGACCCCGTATTCTTGAAATTGGACATTCGATATTTTTGTGATAGTTGCCGAATTTGTTTATTGTTATATTGTTTATGTATTATTTGGATTAATTATAAATTTCAACGGATCATTTGTGTATTGCTTTCGCAACAGACTTTTCTACGGCTAGTTCCCCTCGTGTTGAAATTTTCAATACGAAAAAAATAACAAATTGATGTGAATTCCAATGCGATTTGTTCATTTAAGATACATTGAAAACTATCAAACTTGTAAAACTATCGAACTCAGTAGCAGAAATATACAAAGAATTGGCAGAGGGAAAATACATAATCATATTACAAGTATTAAATATAGCTGAATGACATCGGTCAAAAGTCGATTTTGCGTTCGCCTTAAGTAATAAATGTACACTTCAATTTCTTGAAAACGCATTGACAGTCACAAACATCATATATCGATAGCTGTAAAAAAATCCTTAACTTGCAATCAAATAATATATAAAAATTGAAAACTAGAATTATAGAATTATTACAGGTATTTACTGTGGCGGTATCATAAATCTTCGTAAAGCATAAAAAACAAGTGTTCCGAACTGTGAGTTTGATGAATGTCTAATTGTATTATTTAACAAATTCAAAATTCATGGAAAAACCATCGGCTGGTCCAGCTTTCGAAAAAGGGGATTCCCATGCATATCCACCAACTATAACCTCGACGGGTCCGACTACATGTATGTGAAAAATACTCACCGCTCTTGCAAGGCTAAATCAGGTATCCATATTTTAGAATAAGGAACTGTCATCTCCTTGATCCCATCAAAGTCTTCTGGATCCCATCCTAACTGGCAATCTCTCCATGACTGCAAATAGGTATATAATTCCATTGATTCATTTTACCAGACTATTTACAAATGAGTATGCAGAATAAAGGCAATTTTAAATTTTAACTATCTTCTTAAAATATCAATAATGTGATATTTCTGGAATTCAGTGATTTTGAATTTCATTAGGTAACATGTATAACCGGTATTCTCTAATGATATGTGAGGTTTAAACTAGTTCTGACCCCGGGTTCTGACCCGTTAGATAATTTTTCACATTGAAATCCCCATGCTATTTCCCGCCAAATATTCGACACACAATATTCGGTGGTTATCATTTATCACTAGAGAAAAAGATTACACCAGTTTATCCCAATTATTACCATACTTTATCAAAGTTATGTTTTGCTATTTGAAGACAGGTTCGTAACAAATAGACAAATGAAAGTGTGAGGCCTCTCAAAAGCACGTGTTGGTTATCGATAAGATCTCCAACGATGAGAGAAATGGAATAAATTACCCACGTGAAATTACCTCAGGCTTATTACACTACAAGTGATGAGATGCATCAAATGATAAATATGAACATTTTCAATTAAATGCGATGTGCATAATATGAATATTTACACATGCAGTGGAACTAAATATATAAAGTTCAATGAAGAAAGTAAAAAGTTAAAATTGTTCCATGATAATTCTGCAGCCATGTTATTCTAATTCAGATTGGAATCTAAAAGGGCATGGTTAGCAAACGGCAAGTTAATTTGTACGAGTTACACTTGCAAAAGCTTATATAGTCTTCATGTGTTTATCTCTACATGTAGAGACCTATTTCTATGAGACAAATCAACGCGTTGGGATGAAGCAAAGTATACCATTTTGGTCGATATTTTCATGAGTACTCACCAAACGCATCCAAATATTCATTCTGACCACCTGGTTGGGTTCATCCTGCAATATAAATTAGCATGAACGTATATCTCGACAAAATTCAAAGCCGTCGAAATCATTTATGGCCCCAAGTATAGCTTCAGTTTGCTTTTCGGTTTAATAAGCTTAAAAGATTTCAACAAATTTTATTTTAGATGATTAACAAAAAATATATATGTATATTGATTCAAAATTCAGTATTAATGAGTATAATATACTCATTAATACTGAATTTGGAATTGTTTATTTTAGTTTTTTAAATACAATGAATTGCAGTTTCGGTGGAAAGCTTCATCCCTTTATATGTATAGTTTTCTTCAGATTCAATATGATGCATTTGTGAAACACATTTGTTTTGTAAAACACTGGAATGAACAAGACTACTGCTTTTCGCGAAATTGTTATCAAAAGATATATTGGTAATTAAAGAAAGTCTTTACCAGTTCTATTAATTGTCTAATAGCCATATCAATTGTCACATTTACTGTTTCCTCGCCTTTGCAGTAAGGTCGGATCGAATTGTCATAATCTGTGAACAGACTGGCAGACAAGTTCCCCATGGCAGTATTGGACTCTGTAAACAAAAAAGCATACGGTACAACAAAAGACCGCATTTGAAAGAGTATTAAAACACGGATCATTTTTAATTGATTATATAATATATCCTTATTTGCAAATAACACAAAATAAACTATATCTCCTCACTGTGGTGAAGACCATATGGTGACCCCTAGATTTTTTGTTTTTTGTCGTTTTAACCTGGATATGGGATGTTGTCTCCCTGACATTTACCCCATTTCCTTTCCTTTCATATATATGAAAGGCATCGTTGAATAGTTGTTTGTTGAAATAAACAAGTTTGATTATGAACACCTTTTTTCGATCACTTGTCTTTGTTCATTATAACAGCGAGTTCCACTCTGAACTTTAACTGAAATGTGATATTGTTTTGTTTCTTTATCAATGACAGACTTGTCAAATCATGACTGCATTTTCAACATAAGTAACAATGTAACGGAAATGGTCGAGTACCTACGACTTTGACTGTATCATTTTGAAAAATTACAAAATCTAATGACAATGGTTTTAATTAGGCACGGAATGTGTCACAAATATGCACGTAACTACTTATTGTTTGGACATATATTTTGGATCGGTTCTATAATGTATGCCTCTATTTAAAAGGGGCTCTCAAAAGTCTGTTCCGCTCATCTGGACCATAGCCTTCTGATAAGCTCAAAGGTTATGTTGCCACTGGCTTCCACCTTGGATAAGGTTTGAAAATTATTAACACATTTTTTAAATGCACAATCCATATACTATTGTGACCATAGAAACCATTCGCATGTATTAATCCAAAATGGTCCGTCGTATACAATGTTCTCGGCACGTGGTCATCTTGGATGAGTAATGAAAATAAAAATTACAAACTTTTAAAGAGGTCAGCCAAAAAGTAGTCTGCCCAACTTTGGTTCCAGTTGACTCAGTGGGTTTAGAAATATAATAATTTTCTTATAAGGTGTTATGCTAAAATATGTTCCCCGCTGACAGCCAGCCTGGACGAGGTAACACTGAACTTTGAAAAGGACCAACAAAGGAATATTGTAGCAACGTTTGGTTGATATTGGCTCTGTGCTTTTGGAGGAGACGATTTTTTAAATGCATTTCCCATAGGGTTCTATATAAAAATACGATCCCCTTGGTGGCCTTCTTGGATGAGATACGAACATTAAAATAATAAATGTTGAAGGAACCCCCCCCCCTCGACTATTGATCCCAATTAGCCAGGTGGTTTGAGAGGAGAAAATCTTTGAATGAAAGTTAACGACGGACGCCAAGTGATGGCAAAAGCTCACTCTGGGTATATACATGTATAGACAAGAGAGCTAATGAGGAACTGATCTATTGCCAGATCCGGCGATGGACATTTGCGCAAAAAAAATTGAGGACATTTGCGCAAACTAAAAGAGGACATTTGCGCAAACGAAAAGTGGACATTTGCGCAAACGATAACTGACTTCTGTTTTAATATTTTTTTACCAAATTGCGCAAGTCTTTTTTCAGTATATTTTTTATTCATAAGTCCTCTTCTGTTGAACGTTAGCCGGAATTTTTCCGTTGCCCCTGTTCATCAAGGGGAGGCTAAAGTAGGATTTTGAGTAGGGTGCAGTTTGTAGTTCGTAAATATTTATTAAGTCTTTGAAATATAAGGTACTTATACTAGCATAAAACTAGCACTGTTTACAGTGTTTAAAAATCTATTTACACATTTCCTTTTCAATTCTAGGAATTACAGTTTGATCATTTATGTATCTTATTTTGATGAAGCTGATAGTCTGTTGATCAAATCTTTTTTATATATTTCAATATTTGCTTTATAAAGGTACTTTGTACAAACAAGCTTTTAACTAACAACAGGTAACTAAAAATCATTTGCGCAAACGTCCACTTTTCCTTTGCGCAACCGACCACTTTTTATGTCCATCTCTATTTTATATATCTCTCAATTTATACCTAATAGAGTTGTTTGTCTTGCAAATTAAATTGATCTAGCGTACTTAACAAAACTTCAAAGTGAATATATGAAATTCCTTGTCCTATCTAAAATTTGAATTGGGTGTATCAAAAATTTATTTTAGTTGTTTTGTATGTCACTGAACTAAGGCAAAAATAAACTTGAACAAAAGAACTCTTACCTCCATTGTACGTCGCTTTATTTGAATTTCCTTTGTCCTTTGAGGAGCTTATGACTTTTCCATCTCCTACGAATAATGAAAAAATATTCAAATGTTAAAAAATATGAAATCTGAATTAAGTTTTATTCGGTATTTAGTTATTTGTTACCACTGGGTCGATGCCACTGCTGATGGCCTATAACTCCCCTAGGGTATTCACCAGCCCAGCAGTCAGTACTTCGGTGTTGGCCCAACAGCCGATTCTATTTGGAACCTTACAATATCTATTTTTTTTTTTTTTTTGCAAAATTTGTTGAAAACTAAGGAGTATCTCCATCATGCAAAGCTCTGTCCTTACCTGATTTTGGCTCTCCATCAATATTTAAACATCTTTTGGTTTATGGCATTCCAAACGTTCAAATTTTATCTGCACTGAAGATACATCAATTGTCGAAATGTGCATATGTAGAAATTAAATTCATAGCAACTTCGGTATTTATTTATTTGATCAAAATAAGTTTGATTTTTTTGTTGAGCCCACAAAATGGCGGTGGTGAGAAGAAAGCATTAAGGTTCTCTTTTTCCCTTCAAAAACGGTATTGTGGTCGGATGACTATACCCGACGACGGGACTATACCTCGCGTTACTTTCGGTTTACTATACATTGACTCTCTTCCCGTTTGTTTTCTTTTCTGTTAAGTGCTTAACAAATTACGGACTTCTCCCTGGCTAACCGTTTTCCACTAGTGTTGTCTAGTGCGTATAGTGCCCCCGCTTGTCCGGTCTCGTGCACTATAGGCGCCAGGCGACACTATAAGAAGACAGTTTCCTCGACAGATCCATAATAGATAAAAAAAATTCCCTGGTGTACAGCATTAATAACTCATCCATCGGACATTGAGGCTGTCGAGCTGCTTGGGGGTGTTGTATGAAAGCCCAGACATTTAATAATATGTTTATATGTCTCTGGTGAAAGGCAATACTCTATATGCATATGGAATCAGGACTAGTAATACTTGATTAAATTAACATATTGATATCTATAAATATTTTATTGACATCAATAAATATGGAATATATTCCATAACATTTTCAATATAATAAACTCCCATAATGTTTCAGTAAGTTAAGTGTTTTTGCCATCTGTATACTATTAAAGTCTATTTCACTCTTTTAGAAAAAGACTTTTCAATCTGCTGATTTTCTTCTAAATATTATATTTCTGCTCAAAATTTGGCAGAAATATGCAAAATACCGTACACTTCTTTTAATTGAAAGTCATTCTGTATATTTTGATAGAAAAAAAACTGCTTTTTGAAAATTCCTACTCACAATAAATGTTAAAAGGGGCGATTTTTTTTCCGTGGTGATTGTCACATAGAATCAACCATTGATTTTTGAAACAGACAATATCCTGTCGTCAGTTAAGAAACCTCAAACATTGGCCACCTTATTTTATAATGAAATAGCCCCGCCATATCCTCCACAAAAATTATTTTTTAAAAAAAGCACTGAAGTGTGGTGAAACGTGTGCTCGATATTTTCAGAAAATTATTTCGCGCATACGAGTGTGTCTTTTTCAGGGTTGTCGTTTTAATTTTCCTGTCTGTTCGCCCTAAATATGATATAGGATGATTTATTTTTTTTACCTTTAAATTGCATGTATGCAAAATCTCCCGAAACCGTTTTTCCCTTGAATATGTATGATTATTCTTAATTTACATGTTTCCCCAATTAGAATTAAAGGATCACTTGAACTTGGCGATCCCAATACTGGAATACTACGGTATTGTTTACTTGTTCAGATGTACATGTTCTTATGTCTCTTCAGTATTGATAGGACATCGTTACATTTGATTAAACGGTCTTTTTTCTATAGACAAATTAGTAAAATATGTAAAGTTTTTACACGGTTTACGTAATACAATTTTGTAATGTATGTAACGGATAATATTTTTTATATGGTATGACACTCAACTGCAATAAAACTAATTTTTTTTTTTCAAATATTTTTAGGTTTGCACAGAAGGTTCAACGGGAAAGCAGGTCGTGCCCAATTGCAGTTTTACCGTTTGGTTCCACTTTTACGCAAGGAGGCTTCCACAGTACAGTTGACCTACCTCCTGGTTTCAGAGCAACAAGTAACTAGGTACCAGCGGCAGACTTACCGTATAACACAGGAGAGACTCATGACACTCTGGGGCCGATACGACAACAAAGACATCCAAACTTCCGACTTCCTTAAGCATGTTGGCAACCTGTATGCTCCGTCATTTCCAGCGCCAGTCGATTAAGCTGACACAGACTCCGATTCTGACTAGCTTGCAGAGCATTGACATTCACATTTCCGTAGTGCTGTGACATTTAAATTGTCATTCATGTTTCCGAAATTACACATATGATCAGACTCTAGTGCATATAATGCCGGGATTTAGTGCTATCTCTGATTGTACTTAGTGTTGTTGTATTTTGTTAACTGAAGATGATCATAATAAAAATGTAAAAATACAATGTATTATAGTAAATGACTTAGGCTGGACCGCATAATCAGCAAAGAATGTTTTTACACACACATTATATCATTATATATTAACCAATAACCAGTACGATGTACTAATGGATTCATTTCCAGTGGCGGATCCAGACTTTCTGCTAAGGGGGGGCCCGACCAATATTTTTTTCAAAAGGGGGGGCCCGGAACCCAATTTTTTTAAAAACCCCTAGGAATTTTAAATATTTTCCGACCTAAGGGGGGGCCCGGGCCCACCCGGGCCCCCCCCTAAATCCGCCACTGATTTCAGCGGGTATGAAGTTCGTAAACATGTAAATTCAGAGCATTAATTTTTGCAATTTATTGTTCATGTTAGTTATATCATGAATGAACTAAATGGTTTGAAGCCTTGTAGTCAGTGTTATTTGTTTTCATTTCGGTAATGTGTTTTGTTGGCATCGTTGCATTTCTAGTTTCCATTTTCTCGTCCTTTTCTCATTCTATTTATCATCATAATTCAAGGAACAAGAACAAATACTTACCATGAACAATCGTGTAAATAACATAGACCAAGAAAACGACAAAACGGTCGAAAAGTTAACAATGATGTTCTGAAATCACCGTAATGTATAATGACAATCTGGCGTGCCCATTGATACATAATTTTCCACGTAAAGAATGGCAAAATTTCTTTTGATTAAATACTTTGTTCTTATATAAATGTGCAATTTAATACTTAATACTTTTTCTGATACACAATTTTTAATCAGGGCCGTATAAACCAAGGCCGTATTTTCATAAGACCGGATCATCTCGAAAGTCACATTGACACAATACTAGAATAAAAATTTTATTCCAGTATTGTATACCAGTATTGTACAAGTATTGTGGTCGCCAAGTTCATAGTACATGTATATACAAGTTTATAGGGTATGGTACGTTTTGCGATAAAAAAGATTAAAGTAAAAAAGGGGCTACTACTTTGTTATTTTATATTATTTATTGCTTTTATCTAAATTTTCGTTACGTTAAATTGTAAAATTTCAGTTATCTTTTGGAAGTGAAATCCGTTTTTATGTACAGTATTTTTTTCTTTCGGCATATACATTTTTTTCTTGTCAAAAGAATATAGGGACACTGGCAGATTGTAGCATGTAATTGTTACTTTCAGCCATTGTAGATGGTACATGTTATCCCTTTTTATTTCAACTTTTTATCGTACTATAATGTCTATGATAACTTATATACCTTGAAGGGAAATACCGATGAAGGAGAGGAGTATTTTTATAATTTAACTTGTGTGTCCTGCAAATATTGCACACTTTGCATTAAAAAATAATTGAAAAAACTCACCTTTACAATTAAATAAAATTAAAAAGAACAATATAAGTGTAATTCCAAAATCCATTTTACGACAAAAAATAACGAATAGTACACCTGACTTAAGCCAAGGTTATTTAACAACTGAGTATCTAGGTAAAAATCTAGTTTCCAAGGAAAATAATGATCAGAAGGGGCATAATCTTACACAACATTAATGTAATTATATACATAGGGCTAATTAAAAGCCTTTGTAAATATTGATCTGGTGTTGAATTGTCTTCATTGAGCAAAGGTACAAGTATTTTGACACTTATCTGCCACAAAGAGGGGGGGATTGAAAAGAAATGACTTGATTTAACCAAAGGCTATAAATTTTAACAAAGGGATAAATAACATATACTTTATTCTCATAAACTCATACAAAAATGCTATACAGATAAATATATACAAATAATAACACACAATAACTAGTATATGAAGCATTACAGAGGTGTGATGACTATATCGGGGACTATATACATTTGTGTATTTAGACAAATAGAAATCGAAACAAAAACACAAGTTACCATGGAGAGATACTCGTTCATTATTGTAATAAACTTACAAAATTTTTTATTAAGAGTGGTAGTATTTCTGATACTCATCAGATCGTGAAATTTTATCGCATTTGGACAGTTATAAAAATGGACTTACGTTAATTAAAGTTTTCCTTTCATCAGAAAGTGTCGAACAGGTCAAAATACAATGGAGTTCATCACCAATTTCGTTTGAATCACATTAAATACATTTTCTATATTCTCTTGGAATATTTTGCCACCGACCCGTGTCTGCAGGAAGTCTGTGGTTTGTGAATCCAAGGAAGTACATGTATTGTGAGATAAGTCTTGGTGAATCTAAATAAACAAACTGATAAATAAATATTTTTGTCATCCAACATTTTAAATAATTCCTGTATTCGAATATTTTATATATATGGTAATTATTAAAGCTTTCGATGAATCATGCATAATTCATTGTACAAAAGAACTTTAATTATGTTGTATATTGGAAAATAAGTTTGGATTTTTGCATTGTATAATCACATGCAATATACTATACGATTATTGACTTTGATATACAAAAATGTAAGTTGCTGCTGGGATCTATCAACATGAAAGAAGTTATATTGACCGAGCCAAAGGCGAGGAAAATATTGCTTTTTGAAGACAGCAACCTATTTCAAAGCCAGTAATTGTTTATTAACCAGCTAAATACAATATTATAGAAAATTTATTATCAGGGAGAAAATTTCACGGCCGGTTATTACGAGATCCAAAGCAGGGCCATTACAGCCAGAAAACAGGGCATTATTACAGGGCCATTATTGATCACGTGACACAGGAGATTATTATGAGATTTAAAGAAACTGCTTTCAGTTCATATTATCTATTCAGTTTATATACCATATTTCTTTTTGTACTTCAGCGGTAAACCTTAATGCAGCTGTATTGAGAATAATATTTTTTGTTTCAAATATTTGACCCTACTTGTGACCACTCATTTTAATCATCTCATCATAAGGGATCCGAAAATATACATCTTTTCTTGATTTTCTTTAGAAAAATATTTTTTTGTACTTCAGCGGTAAACCCTACCTCAGCTATATGGAGAATAGGTTTTTTTGTTTCAAATATTTGACCATACTTGTGACCACTCATTTTAATCATCTCATCACAAGGGATCCGAAAATATACATCTTTTCTGAATTTTCTAAAAAAAAATAATTTTTTGTACTTCAGCAGTAAACTACGGAAGCTTATTACAAATTAATAAATTGTTATTATAAATTACTAGATTGTAATTACAAATTAATAAATTGTAATTACAAATTAGTAAATTGTAATTACAATTAAATAAATTGTAATTACAAATTAGTAAATTGTTATTACAATTTAATAAATTGTTATTACAAATTAGTAAATTGTAATTACAAATTAATAAATTGTAATTACAAATTAATAAATTGTTATTACAAATTAGTAAATTGTAATTCCAAATTAATAAATTGTAATTACAAATTAATAAATTGTTATTATAAATTAGGAAATTTATGTGGATAGGGAACTTCACTGTCTTATTCGAGGCAGCTAGGTAATGCTGGCCGCTTATCATTGTAGGCAAACTGTGTGGACAAACACGTTCCATACATTATTATGCCACACTGTTGCACCGAGAATGTGTATTTATTATAAGAATTAAAAGATATTATCAAGACATTTTACATTCAATAATTGACAAAGATAATTAAGTATTTCATTGGCAGATCTGTTGGGGAGATGGCTCCGATAGATTGAACGCGCTGGGATTCGTTCTCGCTTAAATAAACTCTTCGAGTGCATGTATCTGTAAAACGAGAGAGGTGAAAAGAAGTGTGGGAATTAGGGTATTCGGAGGATTAGTTGGCAGGTGACAATAATGAGAGTGGAGTGGGAAGTAGGAGAGATAAGTGTGAGGTGTGAGCGAGTGACCCTTTGTTCATTCCCCCCTCCTCTACTGAGTACTCACGGTACTAGATATTCGCTCCCGCCTTTACAAAAAAAAAACTATATAATCTGCGAAAAACTGAAACTATATGTTAAATGATTCAACATAATTTGAAGAAAACTGTCAAAGTGCAGAACTTAAATGTACAACAATTATCAAGTTACTATTCAGTCGGAATGGTCAGTTGTTATCCCCGCACTTTTCTGAAGAAAATTCGGGGATATTGTTTTGGTCCCGCACGTCTGTCCGTTAGATGAACCTTGTCATTTTGGATTTATGGATTTAATTTTGTTAATTAGAATTGTTGCATTATAGTCTGTAGATGCGCAATAAGCTATAAGATTTTTGAAATTGGTCTTGGTTCAAACAAGAGGCCCCAAGATGTCGATTTTGACACATGTGAGCTTGTCAGTGGAACTCTTGTTTTCTGTGTAGCTGCTACATTACTAGAAGAGACAAGCACTCTGTAGGCTACAGGGAGGTCAGGTCCATCATATACAACACAGAAAATAAACAGTTCATATGTATATTTTAGTGGGTAACTGTAGTCACACTCTGTTGACAAGAGTCACAATGTTAATTTCTCTACTTCCTATATTGAAGAATATTACATCGCATATACCAATCCTCTACTTATACTTTCTATATCTACGTGCAGCTTATATGGTATACATGGAAACAGCAGAGCAAACCAAAATTGATTGGGTTATGTTGCTAGTATTATCAAGCAAAGCAGAACATTCAATTTTATCTAAGGAGCCATAAAGCAGATGATGCAGTGGGTTTATAAATTTCTCGCGGACTGTACTGAGACATTCACAGTGAACTAAAAATGTTCACGATCTTCTAAACCATTATCATACAGCGGACAATCTGGTTTAACTTCATATTGATTAAATTTGTGACGATTAGACTGTAGTGTGTGGGTACCATGAAGCAATCTTGCCTTAATATTGCTTTAGAAATAGTTATTTTCTCACAACCTGCAGCTTCCCAAATTAAATGCTTATAGCCAAAACAAAATGATCCTTGCAGTGTTCAAATATTTCACCGTACTTTTGGTATTTCCTTCACAAATTACTCTTCCCGATACCTGTGAACAGCCTTATAAACAGTAGTTTACATAAAATGCCTATTTCATTTTTAAAAGCCTGACAAAAAACATAGGAGCCAGCACTGAACATAGTTTTAAATTGAACTCTATAGAAAAATTCTCATTTTTTATCATCTACTCTGAAACAACTGAAGCACTAATAACTGTATTGGAATAATGTATGGAAAGTCCTTTACAAAGGCTACTTATTTTAATTGGTTTGGATAAACATGGCTGCTGGTGGAGAATAAAGCTTAACATTTGACCCTATGGGAAAACATTTTGGTCATCACCTGTATAAATGCCAGTTGTCAAAAACTTCAGGCCAAATTGAATATTAAGGATCTGTTTTGTTGAATATTTTGAGTTTTAATATGCAAATGTTCTAGTTAAGAAGATGTAACTAAAAATTCGATAGAAATCGGTTTCATACCACAAATCCGCCTCGGCATGGTAAAAATGATATTGCATTTACAGCCTGTATTAAGCCCACTAGGTAGGGACCCGAACCCTTCGGATGGAACCTGGAGCTCTGAAAGTGGAGACCAGAGCCCTATTGTTGGAACTGGAGCCCTAGTCGTGGAGCCCAGAGCCCTTGTGTTGGAGCCAGGAGCCCAACGTTCAAACAACATTGAAGCCCGGAGACCAGAGCCCATGTTATTCCCAAAGTATTGGGTTTCGATCACCTGTATTGGCCCTCGGCGAAGACCTCAACCCAATATAACTCGAAATGGGCATTATTCAGAATTCATACAAAAATGCTCATATAATAACACTAAAGTAATTAATCTTCAAAAAAAAATATGGAGTGAAAAAGCAATTTTTATGCCCCTTCCTGGAGACGAACTATCAGTTTTTGCATTTGCCTTATTCATGTATTCTTCGCGGTTTTACTTTGCGTCTGGGATCTCTGATCTAATCAAACCAGATTTGTAGTTTACTTTTCTGGTTTCTGTTACGTACCCAGATGCAAGAGAAACCGTGATGACCATTTCGACTGAATATAGTAACTTGACTATAATTATTGTAAATTTAAGTTCTGCATTTTGGCAGTTTTCGTCAAATTATGTCAAATCACTTAATATATAGTTTCAGTTTTACAGAATATAGTTTTTTGAAAAGGCGGGAACGAATATCTAGTACGAGCAAAGGAGGGGAGGGAATGAACAGAGGGGTCACTCGCTCACATTTCACACTTATCTCTCCCTCCCCCCGCTCCACTCTCCTTTTATAACACATGTAACACCTGCAAACTAATCCTCCTAATCCGCCACTTCCAAAACCTCTTTTCACATTTTCTACAATTTTCCAGCACTCTTCTTTCTGCTCAATTTTACAGATACATCCTCTCGTAGAGTATGCTTATACGCATCCATGTCCGTTGAAAATAAAAGTGCACAAATATCTCCGAAAAGAACAATACTTAATCATTTTAAGTGTAAATCTGCACTTAACAATTTTAATTCAATGACAAATAAGCCATTTTGTGTGGAAAGCTTGACATTCACGGTCTTATAAAGCCTTCCAAAAAATGGGTGGGGTTTTAGCCGATTTTTGTATTTTTTTGGCTCATTTTGGTCCAAATTGTGCAGAATTTTGAAATATTTACAGAAAAAGGGTGTTCCATTTATCGGAGCCATCCCCCTCCGGATCCTCTAGTGAAATACTTTATTCTCTGTGCTCATTATGAATGTATATCTTGATTCTTTTAATAAATACACGTTCTCGATGCAAAACCATAAACAATGTGGCAGAATAATGTATGAAGCGTGAAGTTTGTCTACACAGTTTGCCTACAATGATCGACGGCCAACATGACCTGGCTTCATCAAATAAGACAGTGAAACTCCTCTACCCACAACAATTTCCTAATTTGTAATAACAATTTATTAATTTGTAATTACAATTTATTAATTTGTATTAACAATTTATAAATTTGTAATAACAATTACTAATTTGTAATTACAATTTATTAATTTGTAATTATAATTTACTAATTTGTAATTACAATTTATTAAATTGTAATAACAATTTATTAATTTGTAATTACAATTTATTAAATTGTAATAACAATTTACTAATTTGTAATTACAATTTATTAATTTGTAATTACAATTTATTAATTTGTAATTGCAAATTAAAAAAAAATGTGTTATGTAAAAATAAATTGTGTTGTGTCCCTAATAAGCTTCCGTATTAAACCCTTATCCAGCTGTATGGAGAATAATTTTTTTTGTTTCAAATATTTGACCCTACTTGTGACCACTCATTTTAATCTTCTCATCATAAGGGATCTGAAAATATACATCTTTTCTTGATTTTTTCAAAAAAGTTTTTTTTTTTACCATTGGGGTAAATCTTAATACAGCTGTATGGAGAAACTTTTTTGTTTCAGATATTTGACCATGCTTGTGACATCTCGTTTCTATACTCATCACATCACAAGAGTTTCGAAGATATACATAATTCCTTGATTTTTTTTTAAATAAAGTTTTTTGTGTAACCGGAGAGCATGAATCTCCTTACAAAATTGACTAATTTCATCTCCGGGGATCGAACCCGGGAACTCTAGCACTTCAGCCAGCCACCTAACCGAATGAGCTAAAGAAATATTCCGTTAGCTCAGTCGATTTTTACTGGCTATATATCTACCTACTACAACGTAGATAGGCTGTCCTGTCACACTTCCCCCACCTCGAGAGTCATCATACTTGCTATGTATGACTCTCAACACAAATATCACACACAAACCCTGGTTAGCTCCTTCTAACCACCTTGGGTTTTTTGCTGGGCGCCAAATGTAACCGGAGAACATGAATCTCCTTACAAAATTGACTAATGTTATCTCCGGGGATCGAACCCGGGACCTCTAACACTTCAGCCAGCCACCTAACCGAATGAGCTAAAGAAATATTTCGTTAGCTCAGTCGATTTTTACTGGCTATATATCTACCCAATACAACGTAGATAGGCTGTCCTGTCACATTTGTACTTAAGCAGGGTAAAATCTTATATAGCATCTTTTTTGTTTCAGATATGTGATCCCACAAACGACTTTTCGTGTAAAAAAATGAATTTCCAGAAAATAATTTTATATACATTTTACATTCACTTGTCAATCTATTTAAGATCATTAATCTGGTTAATAAAAGTTTTAAGAAATGGGTATTTCCATAATGGTCCTGTTATGTGTCCTCGGTCTGTAATAATGGCCTTCGGATGCTGTAATGGCCCTCGGCGTTGCCTCGTGCCATTACAGCTATCCACAGGCCATAATTACAGACCTCAAACACATAACAGGACCATTATGGAAATACCCATTTATTAATACTATAATAATAATTAGGCAAAAGAAAATTGGAAATTGTGTTCAACCGAACGTCATCATTATTTATTCATTTGTTTGTTGATTTTTTTATTATTCTTTTGTAATTTATCCTTTGATAATAAATAGCACCTTTTTGCCTTTTATTAAAAAATGGAAGTTTTAACACATAAAATGAAACATTCATCCAAAAATACAGTAGATTGACAATGGGAATCTGGAGTGTTTATTTCCAATTTAAGTCCAAATCGTGTTAATATTACAGTCCATATAACCTGTAGCTAATTCTAATATGACTCTCTTCTTCCGCTTTGGAAACAAAGCTATGTTCTAATTTCAACAATATTTTTAGCAAATGCGTATATTTTTTTTACAAAAGGACATTCGTAATGTACAAGTTCACATTTTATTCACTCAATATTAATTTCATTTAATTTAATTTTGTGTAAATAAAGTTTTAAATAATGAATCACACAAAAATCCACATCAAATAATGACAATAATAGAAATTTACAACAGTTACTAAATTTAAGACTCGGATCTGAAATTGACACCGTAAACTAACAACGAATGTGTTGTTGTCATGAAATCTTATCCATGTTGCATATCATGCTCTACGATTTAAATATATTTTTTTCTACGGTTATTAAAATAATAAATACGAGTTTTTTTCCTTTTCTTTTCCTTTTTGCGCTTCAAAAATAACATAATGGGGCTGTTTCATAATACACAGTTAGCTCCCCTTATCACCAATTTTAAGTTCCGATCGATAATGCTTGTGCATTTGTATGTAGAATTGGTCATTTTCAAAATTTCATATCTTTAAGACCACTTATGATTTTAAAATAATTCTTTTGGCATATTGGAATTTTATGTTTAAACTTTAAATACAGGAAATGGCTTGCCGATATATGAAGTCGTTTTGTTAAGAACCAGTTTTGAAATACACAACTGAATGCGATATTTTCTTTTAAAATCCATGCATGTTCAGAAGTTTACTGAAGTGCAAACTAAGTTTCAATAATTTGGGCCTATTGTAATTGATTGTTTTAAATATTGATTTCAAATAAAAGATATTTATTCTTTTTATTTTCTTATTGTTTTATATTTTTTCATTTTTTTTTAAAATTTTTTATGTTTTGTTGTTATTTATCTTTTCCTTTATTGTTATTGTGTTATATTTACGGACCGTATATTTACAAAGCAATTTAAATAACTCAATGGACGATGGACATTTGCGCAAATTTACCTGAAAAACAGAAGGCAATTAGCAAATGAAAAGTGGACAGTTGCGCAAAGGAAAAGTGGGGTTTGCGCAAACGATTTTTAGTTACCTTTGATTTTGTCAGTTTAAAACCTTTTTACCTTTATAAGACAAGTATTAAAATAAATATCTTAGATTTGTTTTTTGAAAACTATTTTTGAGCAACAGACTATCAGCGACACCAAAATAAGATACATCAATGATCATACTTTATTTCCTAGAATTAAAAAGGAAAAGTTAAATGTCTTTTGGAAACCTGTCGAAAATACAACAATGATGAAATATCACGACCCCATTTCATTATATATAATAATTACCGCCATGGGTCACAAAATTCAAAGCTCAGCAGAACAGATTTGTTATTAGATTTTAAACTGTAAATAGTGTTAGTTGTGCGTTTTAAAATTAGTGCTTTATATTTGAGAGACTTAATAAATAATTACGAACTGCGAACAATATCATATTTCAAAAGGTGGTGATCAGGGGGAGGGGAACAACGGAAAAAGTCTATCTCAACGTCTACGGAAGACGGTACTGAATAAATAAATATGCTGAATACATATTTGCGCACTTGGTTAAAAATCTTTTAAAAAGAAGTTGCGCTATCGTTTGCGCAAATGTCCACTTTTCGTTTGCGCAAATGTCCTCTTTTCGTTTGCGCAATTGTCCTCGTTTTTTTGCGCAAATGTCCTACCTTTTTGCGCAAATGTCCATCGCCCATTTGTTCTGATTGTGAGAAATTTGAAATGATAAACAGGTAACCTGATTGCAAATCACCTGAGAGGGCTACCTTACCCATCGCGGCAGTTTGCTAAACATGTACCACTGTCAACACCTTTCAATATACAGGTACATCAATATACATGTACAGGTGTTATTGAATTCGGGTAGATGACATTTGTAACAGTAACTTGCAATAATTGAATATTCATTTTGTATAAAATCTCAAATGATAAAATGTTTGGAATAAAAGCCGGTTATTTTCAAGTCTATGTTTTATTTATTTACTCATTTTTCATCCCTGCATTTAACATTCTAATTTTGTCTTATAAATAAAAACAAAATTTTTGATTTATAAATGTGTATTCAAGGATCTCGCTACACAAATTACAAGTACATCCAATAGATATATATTTTTTAATCAAAATGAATATTTCAATTACAGATGATATTAAGGAAATATCTATTGTTTAAAAACAATTTTTTTTCATCTTGTCAGTAGTTTTGCCACATCTTTCTTATTTGTACATCAAAAAGAACACCGCTGATTTTGATCAGGTATGCATATTGTATCCAGATTACAGGTAAAATAGTATGCCCATATAGCAAATGGCTTCATAATACATCAAATGTGTTCGATTTGAAAAATAAGATCAATTTATGACACTTACATGTATATTTGTGTCAATACTTGCTATATTACTTGGTAACTTTACAAAATCATTTAAAAATATCTACAAAACATACGGTTTTGCGAGTTTCGGATCTTGTATCTTAAATATCATTTATTGTAACTGCATTAAAATTGTGCATATCATTCTTCGTGGTTATTCGCAATTTTATTTCAAACTTTGCCAATTTAATATTAGTTTAAACGGGGCTTGTCGTCCGGAACTCACCAGTTCACTAACGAACCTAGCGGCGGACACGATAACTAAAGATAGTGCAACGGTCCCATTAAACAGTCATTTAAATCAGAAATACAACAAAAAACAGAAATTTATAACTTGTATGTCAATATGGATCTTTCGAGTAGTCCGATGTGATTTTCTTTTTGCATAGAAAGTGTCATTATGGAGGGAACCCCATACCGAGTGAATGCGGCGTATTTCATTTGTGCGCATTTTAAAAAGTAGGGGTATTTCATTTGGACGCAGGTTAAGTATTTCAAAGGGGTACATATTTCACACAGGTAAATAGTATACACGTATTTACTGGTTATGAGAACAATACCAAATTTATGGTTTCCCGACACACAACTATTTCTCGACGCAAAGCTGATTGTCTACAAGGTCTGGTTTGCAAGGGTCCAATGTTAAAATAAGTTCCCTGTTTGCAGCTATGTCGCATAGCAGTGCAGATGGGTCTGCACCAACGTCACAAAACTTTGCAGCAATTACGTTATTGAACAGAAATCGCAAATGTTTTTTGGAACCTGTTGTCTTGTTTACTCACTGCGATATCTTTATAATTTGGCATATATATTAAGATGTACTACAATTCCAAGAAATGAGTGGTCTTTGAGAATTTCGGAAAACTTACCAAAATTTTCCCCATTTTAAAACGCAGGAGTAAAAAATATAATCAGTGAAATGTAATTCAACCACAATGTCATGTAAAATGTAAAATGTAAATGTAGTTAATTGATGTGTTAATAAAAATGACCTAATTGCAGCTTCATATTTCAATTACAACCGGGTATTGCGTGGCTTCTAAGTTTATGACTTTACAGCCACACTACCCGATAGCACTTGCTCCTCTTCCCCATTCAATTATAGTCCGGCTGGACATGTTATAACTGGTGACTTAGATATGGTAGACAACCTCAAACTACGAGTATCCTCTCAAAAGGTACCAAATACCGTGAACCCCCGATCATCAACTGGAGGTACAACTTCAAGATTTTGATGGATGCAGTCGAGAACTATGATAAGAAGTAAGCGTAGGAAGAGAAAGAGGATGTTGATACATTGTCCGACTGGATCATGTCCATTAGTCATTAATTGTGAATCGCATACGGCACTTGAAAAAAAACAATGAAGTCTAGAAAATCCCAGTATATTTGAAGATCCCGTCGTGGATCCAAGTCTGACCAGTCTTCGTGAAAATTAGGTCGCTGTCCCTGCAGACAAAGCTTTAAACAACAACTTTATATTGTGTAGAAACACTATCTCAGCTTTGGAAGGAGAAGGGCATTTACAGTTCATCTGTAAACCCTAGTTTCGAATACCCCTACTACAATACCGAGTGACGAGATTGTTAAAAATCACACTTCAGTTTTAGCATATTTTGGCATCAGAGCCGATGATGAAAATAAGTAACTTCCTCAAATCTATAGGGTACCCTCTCCTCAGTACTTGATTGACCGCAGTCAAAGATGGCCTGAAAAATTACTGTGACTAAGCTTACTGTACAAGCGGCGTGAATCAAGTTCTTAAAAATTCTAAAAAGTCTCCTTGAAGAGCTATCCTCAACCTGTCTTATACCCATTGTCATTGCATTCAAACTTTTGATTTTTCTACTCTTTATACAATCCTGTCATACAACAAACTAAAAACAGTTATTGCACTTCTTTAGCAGCAGGGAAAGACAAAACATAGTTTGGTAAAGAACCACACTGATTCAAATAAGAAGTACACTGAGACTGACGTAATCAAAATGTTAAAAATTTTGATCGACAATATTTTTGTTGAATTCGGATGTTCGGACATATTTTTGTGGAATTCGAATTCGCATTATCCAACATTGACGAAGATGGATGTTTGTAATTAAAGTATATAAAAAGCATGATGATTTTAATTTCGTAATTGTGAATTTTCCTTCTCTTAGCAGCAGTATACCTACCTCTCCTGCCTATGGAGTGTACATGTCACAGTTGATTCGTTACTGTCGAGTACTAGTATGTAGTTTGTACAGTGACTTTTTGGACATTGTTTTAAAAACAAAAATGGGACATATGCACCTCCTACTTAATTGTGGTGGAATTTTG
The DNA here is from genome assembly GCA_002080025.1 of Modiolus philippinarum. NCBI lineage: Eukaryota > Metazoa > Mollusca > Bivalvia > Mytilida > Modiolidae > Modiolus > Modiolus philippinarum. The sequence goes on along the minus strand of MJUU01021321.1, from coordinate 5,311 downwards.
TAAGTTTGTCCGCATTTTACAGACAGTTGAACTCAAAAATGCTGTGAAAGGGGTATTTATAGTCATTTAAAGGATAAATCTAATTTAAGATTGCTGTAGCTTAACTCGGGTTTTCTCAGCAAAACCATAGGGAACATAGGTTTCGTGGAATTGATCGACAATGCCTTGGTTTTCAAAGGAAAACTATTTCTCTCACGAGTTTACTCTACACAAACTCATTGGATGGGGAGATTTGTATGTATTTCTAATCGCAAACTCACATTTGCTGTAGGAAAGTATAGTTTAGTTCAGCAAACCTTGATTTCCTAACATCAAAACTGGGTTTTGCCAAGGGAAATTGAATTTCTCGGAAGACCCGTCTTGCTTATTCGATGCTGAGTTGTATATGTATTTCTGTGAGAAAAATGTAGGACAGGCGAATCCTGATTTTTTTTGTCTTCCAGGAAACATACTTCCCCGACAACATATCGGATCTAATTACAGGTATACCACAGTGGATACCTTTAAATATAAAATTTGTAATTATAAATAGAACGAGTCATAGCGCGGACCTCCAAGAGAGCACCATATAAGAATCATTAGAACATATATCTACCCTTATTCTAATTAAAATTTTCTTTCTTTTATCATTTTTATTGATCTGTATACAAATTTGCAAGAAATTGACCGAACGCAGCCTTTATTATGTTTAAACAAATAAATGTTTTATTATGTTTAAACAAAGCAAGGGAACAGAAGTCCCTAGGAATTATAGGATACGGAGTAAATCTCCTAAAATTTCCTATAATTTGCCATTTCCATGTCATTATAGCAATGAAAAAAGATATGTAGTAAATGCACAGTTACAGGAAAAATTCTGTACAAATGTAGTAAATGCACAGTTACAGGAAAAATTCTGTACAAATACATGGTGACTTCTGTTCCCTTGCTTTGTTTAAACATGTTTTTCAGAATCTGTCCATTTACTCCGCATCCTATGATTTTAGTTACAGATGGGAGTTTCTCTTCCCTGTTACATGGTGACTTCTGTTCCCTTGCTTTGTTTAAACATGTCTTTCAGAATCTGTCCATTTACTCCGTATCCTATAATTTTAGTTACAGATGGGAGTTTCTCTTCCCTGTTACACGGTGACTTCTGTTCCCTTGCTTTGTTTAAACATGTTTTTCAGATTCTGTGCATTTACTCCGTATCCTATAATTTTAGTTACAGATGGGAGTTTCTCATCCGCATGGCTTATTGTGGGCTAGCGGTTATTGTCGGCTGTTATTGTGGGCTAGCTTCACACTAGTGGGATTATTGATCACATTGCATATACTGTCAAACAGCGCCACAAAATTGCTTAAACGTTTTTCTTCATATGACCCTTTTTGACTTACATTTTGGAAAATGAAGTCGTTAGTACCATTTCCATGTCATTATAGCAATGAAAAGATATGTAGTGAATGCACAGTTACAGGAAAATTTCTGTACAAATACATGGTGACTTTTGTTCCCTTGCTTTGTTTAAACATGTTTTTCAGAATCTGTGCATTTACTCCGTATTCTATATTTTAGTTACAGATGGGAGTTTCTCTTCCCTGTTACATGGTGACTTCTGTTCCCTTGCTTTGTTTAAACATGTTTTTCAGAATCTGTCCATTTACTCCGTATCCTATAATTTTAGTTACAGATGGGAGGTTCTCTTCCCTGTTACATGGTGCTTCTGTTCCCTTGCTTTGTTTAAACATGTTTTTCAGAATCTGTTCATTTACTCCGTATCCTATAATTTTAGTTACAGATGGGAGTTTCTCTTCCCTGTTACATGGTGACTTCTGTTCCCTTGCTTTGTTTAAACATGTTTTTCAGAATCTGTGCATTTACTCCGTATCCTATAATTTGAGTTACAGATGGGAGTTTCTCTTCCGCATGGCTTATTGTGGGCTAGCGGTTAATGTCGGCTGTTATTGTGGGCTAGCTTCACACTAGTGGGATTATTGATCACATTGCATACACTGTCAAACAGCGCCACAAAATTGCTTAGACCTTTTTCTGTATATGACCCTTTTTGACTTACATTTTGGAAAATGAAGTGGTTAGTGCCATTTGCATGTCATTATAGCAATGAAAGGATATGTAGTAAACGGTTACAGGAAAAATTCTGTACAAATACATGGTGACTTTTGTTCCCTTGCTTTGTTTAAACATGTTTTTTCAGAATCTGTGCATTTACTCCGTATCCTAAAATTTTAGTTACAGATGGGATTTCTCTTCCCTGTGGTATGGAATCTGTGATAAAAAGATTCCCCGTGCCAGGATGTTAGCTCTCAATATTTCAGTTATTGTGCTTCATACTTTTAAATGGCATTGTACATTTGGTAACTTCGATTTTTTTTTATCTCGCCATCTGCAATAATTTAGATATTGCTCCTTTATTGAAATAGACTGAGTGCACTGTGATTGGTTATATGTTGTGATTGTCTTTTGTAGGACAACGATTGAAAGTGATTTTAACTTGCCCAATGGGTATTTTTTGTATTTAAGATAAATTTGCCAGTTGTTGTTTTTTTTTCTATGCCCCCGCCGTTAGGCGACGGGTGCATTAAGTTTTACCCTTGTCCGTAGCCGTACGTATGTCCGAAATTTTCGTCAAGGATTTATCAGCTTGTGTATGCAGCAATGATTTGAAATTTGGTCTAATGCTTCGGTATGATGAGTTGTACAGTGTCTCCCCTTTTCACGTCCGTCACTCATCTACTTCCTGCTTGCCGACATATCTGTATGGCGGGCCATCCGTGTCCCATTGACACATTTTCTTTTTTTTAATTTTCAGTTATTGGCGATACAGCATCCATGAATACAAGAAAAGATACACGGACGTAGCGTTATTCGAGATTAAACAATGATTTCCCCACAAGGTAATGGTAGGGGCCGTCATGATGTTATGAGTTATGAACAAAGCCAGTTATTGTAGGCTTCATGGTTATTCAAGATGGAAAACGCGAATGAAAGCTTTCTATTGCCTTTTTTACCATGTATTTGTAGAGAGTTTGCCTTATATGCAATTACATCATATCCTTTCGTTGTTTATAGTAACACAAAGGAATGGAACAACGCTTTTATTTTTTATCTTCAACCTGGACTCATCATCTCTTCAAATTTAACTACCGATATGTTTCCCCCTTTTAAAGAGGAAACACGCTTTGTTCCATCACAAACTTTGTGGACACCACTTCTCTTAAACCAAAATTGCAAATAAACAAACCAGGACTGAAGTTTTAATTTTTTCCAACCCAGCTCGAGAATTGGACCAAAAAGTCGTTCGATTTGGTGTTTTAACATCTTATATTTTGATCCATTTTTCATTGAGTTTGGATAATTTAACATACTTCAAGGTATAATCTTTATTTATTATGTCGACAGATTTGAGGTAAGAATTGCCGTTTTTGAGCAACAAAAGACAAAAGGGAGTAAAATGAGCAAGCTATTATGTTTTGAAGAGATATCGATGAATTTCTTTTCCTGTTTGTTTCTTAAAACGTGTTCCAATAAAAGAATAAAATTGATCTGAACCATTTCAAAATAAGATGCCAAAAGGACACATCGGTTTCTGAAATACGAGCACATAGTTAAAATTAGTTTTTTATTAGATCAATTCACCTGTCAGTCCGCTTGTCGGTGTTCGTTTTCCGTCCGTCTTTCACATTTTAAAAAGTGTTCCCCTCTGAAACCATTTAGATAATTTTAGCAAGCATAGTCTGAGGAATTACCCAAGTATTTTGCTTTAGAAACGTGTACAAGGGCCAAATATTATAGTGCCGTACATACATGTACCTTTAAATATGGGTACATCTCGATTTTACTTTGGGGAGGGGGTCAAATACTTTTACATTTTTAAAACCGTGCTTGGGATAAAACGATCAGCATTATCTGATATACCTACCATGAGTAGTTGATATGGGAAAAAAGCCGCGGTTTTCAAAAAACGTTTTTTGAAAACCGCGGCTTTTTTCCCATATCAACTACTATCTACGGGACTTCACTACAGTTGAGACGGGTAAAACGGGCTAGATTCTTAGTTCACTCACATTTTTTACGTTGCTTGCGGTTTAAGCATCTCATAAGTAAAACAAAAATCTTATAGGTTTTACTCTTTTTCCAACGCTCAAGACTCTTATTTAACCCGTTTAAGACACTGTTTATAAACTCTATCATTTTTTATATAAGAAAGAAAAATAATAATCCAGTAATAAAAAATGTTTAGAGGAACACAGTTCTGTGATAGATATGAGTATTGTAACTTTTTACTAGATACTCCTATAGTGTCTCCACAAAATGGTCAACAACAAACAAAAGCGGACTACAAATTTAGCATAAATGATAAGGCTTCGTTTTATGACTGGTATAATGGGTATTTTTTAATCAAGTTTAAAGTAGATAAACTAGCTGACGGAGCAGCACCGGACAACGACACAGTATCTGTTATTTCAGATGTAACAAATTTTCTTAGTCAAATGACAGTCCTCCAAAACGGAAAAACAGTTTACGACTGTAATAATTTATCTCTAGCAAATCACGTCAAATCATTGCTTACACTTTCAGATGGTTATGTTAACAGCTTAGGCAAAAACAGCTTTATTTACCCTGATGATGTTGCAATCGCTGATGATACTAATACAGGGTTTAAGGCGAGAACAACGTTAACTAATGCAAGGAAAGAAGTAACAGCAGAAATACCACTAAATAGATTTTCGTTCTTCGCCTCGTTGGAACAAAATCTTTTACCCCCGGCACAGATGGGAATAACGGTAATAATAAACAACGATGATTATTTATTATACAAGGCTGCTGCTGCTGATGACGGTAGAGTTGTAATTACACATTTTGAACTTTGGTTACCCAGACTAAAATTAAATTCTGTTGGTTTAACGGATGTGTTACAAAATTACATGAAACCAAGACGATGAATCCATTCACACTAATATCTCGAGTCAATCTGGTGAAGGGTCGTTTCGTATTACAACAGGAATAAAACACCCGAAACACGTAATTGTGTTTTTACAAAGAGACGGGAAACATAATAATCAAGAACAAAATCCTCTGTTACTTGATACATTCAAATTAAACGCAGCAAATACAAATTGTAGTCTCTTAACTGCTAGATTAGAGGTTGGCGCCGGCACGTTTTACCCGGAAACGGGATATAGTTCGAATCAAATCAGCAGAATCTTCAGAGATGCCTGTAATTTTAAACCTAATGCAAGCAACGACTATGACACCGGGAACATGCTTACCCTTAGCAACTTCGGCTCGTTGTATGGATTAATCTATTTT
>MJUU01021320.1:76300-100439 GCA_002080025.1 Modiolus philippinarum | reverse complement strand
AGGTCTTTCACTGTGGTGAAAGACCTTAATAATCATAAGAAATACAATAAGGTCTTTCCACTGCAGTGGGAAAGACCTTAATAAGGTCTTTCCACTGTAGTGGGAAAGACCTTAATTATACTATTGAATAATTATGATTAGTATACCTCACATAATTCAAAATCAATTCTATTGGCTAAACACATATCACATGATAAAAAAGAAATTTGGATATTTTGCATTTAATCAATGCTCCCTATGATTCATCAGGAAATAACCTGATGGATTTGCAATGTCGATGATATTATTCACCGGGAAATAACCTCTTAATTTTACAACGTCAATGTGATAACCCTATTCAGCGGTGAATTGAACTCACAATTTACAATGTCAATCGAATTATCCTACATTTTCAATATTAATTGTTAGTCAACTTCGGCTCTCAGAATCATTAAATATCCAAAAGTTGTTAACAATTTTGGATATTCATTTTTTCTGCGCACCATAATTGTATATTACCGGTCGGTTGTGTTAGATTGTTACATGAAAGTTTTCAATTGTGTTTTGACACATCTACAACATATTTCTAAACAAAAAAAATAAATAAATAAAAATAAAAAAAACAAGTTACAGACATGTCCCTGTATCTTCAGAGCTTAATATCCTGCAATTTCACAACAGAATGTACTTGTTTTGTAAAAATATAAAAGGAAATATACATTGTATTTTGCGCTCAGTCACAATCATTTTGACTGACGGCTTTTTTGTTGAAATTATGGATTTCCTCTGTTTGGGTTCTAGTGCTGCTGATGAGGAATAAATTTCCAAAATGGCCATACAGTTCATTAAAATTATTGCAGTTGGCGTTAACATATGTGTTCTGATCTCATGTTCATTTACTCCATATTCTTTCGTAAAATATATAACACCACGGATTGCTATACTTCTTACTGATTCTTATATAAGTGATATTATTGGAATGGCAATGCACAACATAACAGTTTTCTGCAAGGTTATTTATCCTTTTCCATGTTTTTCTTTTTGATACTCTTAGTGTTACTTTTTATTTTCCCAATATTTGGATTTGATACTTACGTGTATAATTATCGGGTAAATCTGTAAGAAAAATAAAAACTTAACATTACAACAAAGTACGCAGTGGTCATAAAATATTCCCATGCTTAGGATATGTATGTTCTTAGCATTTTTTTTTCAGTTGTGGTATACATATAGAAGAATGGAAGTTTTGTTGTTTTGATGCGAAGAATACTTGCGACAATATTGGGCGACCCCACTTGTGGGCGAGTTTGTTATTGGAGACAATGTTCGAAGTATCAGACACAAAATTGTACAAATAGGGAAAAAACGCTACATTTTTGAATTTATGAGACATTTGTTTGCCTATGGTTTTCGCCTTACTTTCACTTCCCAATATTTAAATGTAACCAGTACATCATATATAAAAAACGCAATTACGTCAGTATCAAAGAAGGCGTTCTTCGATATTGACGCCATCGTCATAATTGTCAAATCTTCTTTTACGGTTGAAGTAATTTGAAACAGCCATATATGACGTCTTCTTAGTTTGCATGTTGCTCAAAATTTTATTACTCTTCAAACCTGTAGTGGGCTTAAAGCGTTTTAGTTATGTAACATTCTAATAGATTATCAAAAACCTCCAAAGTAAGAGTTTTTTAAATGTCTTCTAAAACAAAACGACGCTTGAATTATAATTAAGTAAAGGAGAATCGAACCGTCAGTCTAAAACGACCAACCCAAGGACAATGGCAACATCGGAAAAACAAAGAAACAAAGACATAACATGAGGAAGGAACAGAAAAGAAAAATGAAGACACACACATACAAAAAAATAATAACACAACACGGAAAAATACAAAAGCATGGAGATCAGGTGCAAAGAAAAAAGATCTGTTGTCATCTGGGAAACAGATATCCCATAGCGGCCCACAAGATCGTGATGTCGACCGTAAAACTTCTGTAGTGATGACTTCAAATTATGAGTAACATACCCTTGCTTAAGTAGCTTATTTGTAAGCAACCGGGCTCTATCAAGGAAGTCACTGTATCGACTACATACCCTTGAGTAGCGAATGAGTTGGGAGATGTAACCTCCATATGCCGGTGCTTTTGGAATGTTGCGACAAATAAAAGGGAAGTTGACTATTGAAAAAATGAAGTCATCGCGTTTGTCACACAGCCTAGTTTGTAGTGTACCGTTATTGTCAATTTCAAGATGAAGGTCGAGGAACGAGGCCGATTTGAAATTATCTGTAGTATCCTCAATTTTGAGCTCTTATGGATAATTAAGGTGAAGAAATCACAAAAGCGAGGGTTGTTTAGTGATAAAATATTATCTCTATAACGGAAGCTGAAATTAAAGGACTGGTCCAGTTTTTGTCATTATTTTAAAGAAGCCCTTCGATGAATTCAGCCTCACGAGTGGAGAAACAGATCGGCTAAAAGAGGTGCACAGTATGTGCCCATTGGAATTCCGATAGTCTGTTGAAAAACAAGTCCACAAAACTGGACAAATATATTGTCGATCAGAAACTCTAAGATTTCAAACACTTCTTATATTTTTTATCTGTGTATTTTTCCTGTGTTTACAAAGTATTCTTGTTCTCTGGCTATAACAAATTACTTATATCTTCGTTCGTTGTTCTTACGGGAGAAACATCTATGAATTAATTTTTCAGTCGAGATTCCAGTTGTTCATGAATGGTAAGCTAGTATCACAATATTTCTCAGGTCTTCTTTTACGGCTGTCAAAACGAATATTAAATGCTTAGAAATAATGCTTAGCTTTGTAGAACGTTTTGTAGATCCAGCGATGTACCGTTGTTTGTTTCGACATTTGTGTAATTTTGGTACCCAGTACAAAGGGGGAGGGGGAGAGATCAGTGTCTCCATCTTTGGTTCAAATCCCAAAGTAAAACAAAACAGATTGTTCTGTAATATCATTACAAGAATCATTAAAAGACGAAATGGGCAAACTATCAACGAATCGTTTCCAATCTAGTGTAAGTTTGCACCATTTTTTTTACCAAGCAATCTTATTATAATTGTATTATAGCAAACGCCCTACCATAGCTGAATGTTGTTATACAGTATTTAACCTATAAAAGTAGCATTACTAACTAGTATAAAATGCATTTTTACTTTTAATTTTTTTTGCATGAAAAGTACATGCAAGAAAAAAATCGAGATCTTAAATAGAACTTACGAGGAATACAATGACCATGTTCATTTTTTATCCACAAGTTTAAATCATCGTCACAGATCGTTGTTTGCAGACATAATGGGCCAGAATAACAGATTAACGTAAATCTACTGTAAACAGAAAATATAGAAATGATCAAATTGAGTAGAAAATTGTTGGATTAAGTTTTTGTTTATAATTGTATTATTTTTCAGAACAATAAATGGACATACAAAGACAACTCACAGAACATTTACATGTACAACACGTGTACAAAACACCAAATTAAACGTTATATAAGTGATAATGATAATAGATATTATTTGAACAAACTTTTCAAAAATAAAAACTATAAGATATATTAACCACCGAGTACTGCTTCCAAAAATTCCAATTTTTCTAAACTAAACTTTTTGTGTCGGGGTCATGTAGTATGATGCAATGTTTTCAATTGCAACAGAACATTTAAAAAATTCAACCCCCATCACCCCCCCCCCGAATAGAAAGATTTGTATCTGCACATATAAATATGATATTGTAATATAAGACAAACAGTGTTTAACATGACATTTTGAGGATTTTCATCTTGAAATCCTCAAATGACCATCTGCACATTTGCAGAAAAATCAATCCCTATAGTTTTTGATAAATTATCCAAAGACATCCATAAGTTTTTAACTCCATTGCATTCCCAAAAGATATGAGTTTGTGTTTGTTTTGTTTCAAAACAGAATAAGCACAGCTCAGTCTCTTTCAGATTGCACTTGTACAGAAACGATTGTTTTGGAAAAATTATATGTAATAATTTAAGCTTTGCATCTTTTGTAACTAAAAAAAAGAATTTGAAACAAAAAATCCCATCATTCCTGGTCCTCCAAATATAATTCATTTTCCCAATTTTTTCTGAATATTTAAAATATTTTCTTTGACATTTCTGTTTATATATTGAATAAAAATATTTACAGAATTTGGAGTCCCCTTAATTTCTTCTTCAAAGAACATGGATTAGCAGTTAATACAATGTTATACTGTTATATATGTTATATGTTATATGCTATATGTTATACTGCATGAAATTATTCTGAAGATGAAATTTAATTTTCAATTCCTCCCATGAGCAAAATTTGTAATCTTCTGCTACAATATCATTTATGAAAAAATATTTTATTTTCACACCATAAAAGGTAACTAAACAAATTTCAATTCATTTTAAATTGTTTTTTAATCGTATGGGTTGACTCAGTACATCAGCAGTTGGATTATGTTATTCAGTTGATTCACGAACTGCAATTCACAGGGGAAAAATGTCCGTTCAAATACCTCTATAAAAGATTGTTCTTCGTGAAGTAGTCATAACTAGTTCTGTTTACATATTATACGAATCATTTAGACATGTGGCATTCAGGTAGCAAGATTTTATTAAATTCCATGGTTTTTGGTTGTTATTTGGGTTTTAACGATCGTTGTAGCAAGGATGACGAGGAAATGAAAAAAAAAATAAGAACGACAAGACGGCTTACCAAGGATAAAGTGGCATGGATATACAGCATAATGAAATCACAAGTTACCACTTATACATATGTAAAAGTGCAATCATTTCATTTATTACGGCAATATTTTCATAAATCAAGACAAAATTTATATATTTATGACATTTAAATTTAAAAAGTGTTTTGTTCAACAATAAATATCATGTCATGAGATGTCAGCTCTGAATTTAAACGTGACTGTATATAAAAAAGGAAAGGAATAGGTCATATTACATCCACTGTGATTACATCATTGCCTTGCGAAGAACAGTTCATTCCTCTCATAACCCTTGTTCTATTTTAGATGGCACATTTCTTAAATGTCTTGAAATCCAAAACAATAATACTCCTTAGTTAGTTTGTTTTTTTTTTTAAATTTCTTAAATTTCGAGTAAGTTGATTAACATGATCAGTTCGGACACATTGCGTCCATAAGAATTTATGACATGCACATCAAAATCCAATTAAAATAAACAGCATATCTGCTTTGATTTATGTATCATTTATCTATAATTTGATCAATTAAATCTTAAAGATTAAGTTTGAAAGGAGAAAGAATACAAAACATCGTTTTTTGAAAAAAAAATCGTCTGCTTTAAGTCGTAGCATAAAGATTTTAAAACATAGCAAGTGTTTACTCATCTGCCGAATGCATTTAACGAATACTGTGAATAACAGTTGTGATCTTTACACCCGCGATTCAAATATTCATTTTTACCATTTCTGATAAAAGCAGAATTTTCAATGACAATGGCTCTCCTGTAGTGAATATTTAATATCTGAGTATCTATATGCAGTGTACTATCATCTCAAGTATAGTCAACACTTAGTTGACAAGTGTTTTGCTACTATCGACCTCATAGTGTATTCTACTATTCAGTCATTCCATTACACAAATGTCATAAATAGAGATACATAAAGCATCACACAATCGTTAGTTGAACAAATGATACAACAGAAAAATGTTGCTTCCTGAATATTCTACCATAAATGTGTTATAGAACAAATTTGACCCAAGCATCTGACATAGGAAAATAAGGTTCGACTGTTAGAGCCATGAAACAACCAGAGGACAAAGGTTCCATCATAAAATTGTCAGAGGACAAATGTGCAAATGTGCACTGTGGGTTAACAAAGATCCACTAAGGAATAAAAAAAATAGCCTATTGCAATATTGTAGGTAGAGCATTGGAGATGAAATTCAACAAGAAACTAATACAGGGACAAACTATCTTACTTACAGATCAGTAATTTATAATTAAATCACTAACATGCAAAGTTGTTTGAGAAAATAATAACAGTAGAATACCACAGTGATATATCAACAAAAACTTATGTAAGTATAAACATTCCAAAATATAGTTGTAAGAATGGCAAACAACCCACAAACAACTGCAAGGAGAATGTAACGTTCTGCAGGGAGAAAGTAAATTTCTCCTGACAAGAGTTCACCAGGAAATTGTCACTGACAAATACAACTTAACAATACCAAATGAATGGTTTTAGGATCAAGTACTTCACAAAAAATAGTGTTCAGATGAACTACAAATTCTCAAGTAATTATAAGAGGAACAAAGAAGTCTCCAGAAAATTACTTGCGATAAACACAGTCAACTAAAATACAGGAAATAACCATTTAATACTGAATTGCCGTTTACTGCTTACTTTGTACATCACATGAGATTGGCAATGGATTAAAAAATAAAAAGGGGCAATTTTGTTATATCTCTCCTGTCTCTGTATCTAATTATATCGGGAAAAAGTATTGTCCTACATTACAGTAATTGTTATCAGAAAACCCTATTTCAGTTAAAATACGCAAACAATTTAAAACAGTGTTATATGATCTTTGAGGATATAACATATCTTTTTAATTTTTTTGTTATGAATTGGGACAGTTCACTACTTCTGGTGTTTTTGCTTTTGCCTTCTCTCTGGACTTTTGTGCTTTGTTCCTTCGGTATTCTACGACTGTAATTCTAGAAATAAGCTGTTATCATTTATAATTCGTACTTACCGTTGGAATAAACCGTTTCCTCGGTGACCCTGGCTGACCAAAAACAATTGCAGGAAGACTAATGTCCTGATAAATTCATGAAAAGGGTACATGTTTCAAACAGGATGTTATTGACTATTTTAAGTCATTTTGTCAATAAAACTGCACTCGTCAAATTAAATAGCAAATCAAATATCATAAAGATAAGAGAAACTACAGGTAGTTTTAATCACATGACTTCCTCGACAAAAAAGGGAATTTTTATATTACAGATTGAAAAGGTAAAAAAGAGAACAAGCAACACTTTAACAAAGACGCAGCTAATTGGAACAAACATTTACCACAAATCAACACTCGTCTAATTTGGTTCTTAAAATAAATGTTTTAATATTTGTTCAGACTTTACATAAGATTTAGTTTTTGTGTAAAACATTCCTAGAAAGAAAAAAAAATAGGTAGTTAAATTTTCAACATTTAAAAGACATAGTAAAATTTATTAAGCATAATAGAGCAATCTATCAAGATTGATATAAAGCTCTTAAATTGCAGAAATTCACATTTCCCAAAAAATCTCCTTCTATTAATCAAATCGAAAGAAAAATTCTCCATATTAAAAAACAACAAATACTGTTATTCAAAATGTAAGCATTCGGTTTTTATCCCCGCACTTTCGAAGAAAGTTCGGGGATATTGTTATACCCTCCGTCTGTCTGTCCGTCCGTCCGTCCGTTCGTCTGTTTATCCGTCCGTCCATCCGTATGTCACACTTTTCTTGTGACTCAAATTCCTCCTACATTTATGGATTAATGGTTTTAATTTTGTTGTATAATTGTTGCATATAGTCTGTAGATGCGCAATAAGCTTTCGGGCTTTTTTTATCTTTATCTTAGTGCAAACAAGAGCCCCCAAGATGTTGATTTTGTCAAAGGCCCAAAGAGAGAGGTGGATTTTGACAAATGTGGCATGTGAAACAATCTCCTACATTTTTTAATTTAGGGATAAAATCTCCATACATAATTGTTGCATATAGTCTGTACGTTTGCAATAAGCTTTCGGAATTATGATTCCGGTTCCAACTTTAGTGAATTACCTGAAAATGTCAAAGATTCAATTTTTTTTTTAATTTGAGCATATAATTATGTATTTTAGCAATTGTTTGATAGAAAATGAGATTTTGAATAATTAGAATATTAAAATGCGATTTCAAGTTTGGTAAATTTCCTGAAAGTCTCAAAGACCACTTATTTTTTGAAATTCTACTTAGCAACCACACTTTTAGAATTTGTTTCAATTAGGACAAACATTTTCAGCAAATGGATTTCAAAAATATTTGATTCAAATTTCGGTAAATTTCCAGCAAGTCTCAAAGACCTCTTATTTTTTGAATTCTACCTAGCGACCATACTAAAATGATTTGTTCAGTTTAGGACAAACATTTTAAGGGAGTACGAGCCTCAGATTTCAGAAGCATTCTATATCCTCGGGTTTTATCCATTCAAACAGTGCTAAAAATTTTTTATGCAAATTGAAGGAAAACTCTAGAGAGATCTGTTTCCCGCCAAAATTTTGACGTCTTATATCTCAAAAATTCCTACATGGATTTTCAAAATTTTTTGCTCAAGTTGTTCCATTAGTAATGCTCTGCAAAGCAAAAGGTCAGAATTTTAATTCTAATTACAAAATTTTTGGGACTCGTACTCCCTTAATTAAATGGATTTCAATAATATTTATTCCAATCTTGGTGAGTAACTCTATTGCTGCTGATGCTCTGAAACAAGTGTGCAGCATAACAAAATTTTCTCTTGATTATGCAACATGGGCATATTTTGTATATACAATAATATTAACACTCGCGTGTGAAAGAATGGCAAAAAAAAGAATATTATCATAAGATAATATTAGACTGAAAAGTAAGATTACAGTGATTGAAAATCTATGAATAAAGCTAAAAACCAGGGCAGTGGATTGGTAATCGGTAACAATTGACATACATTTCATATATCAACACATCCTTCAAAACTGTTAAACATGTGTAGATCTCCCAATCAATAGAACTGAATACAAACTTTTATTTTATTTTATTTTATTTTTCTGCATTTTAAACATTTTTTGAAATTATGCATTTTAAACATTTTTTGAAATTATGGATTTCCTTTGTTTGGGTTTTAGTGCTACTGATGAGGAATTAATTTCCGAAATGGCCATACAGCTCATTTAAATTATTGCAGTTGGAGTCAACATGTGTTATGATCTCATGTTCATTTAATCCATATCCTTTCGTAAAATATTTTATTTTATATTTATACATTTTGAAAACTTTGGATTATCAATCTTACTCTAATCTTACTTTCTTTTAATGACTTTTTTTAATTAACATAATGTAATTCTAACAATGATTTTCATGAAAATGGCTATTATTTTTTCATGCAAAATTATTTACAGTAATACTTTTAGACAGTATTTGTATTTGTGTAGATGTCGACATTTAATGTAGTAGGGGGGTTTAAACAGAGCATCATTCTTGTGTATCGGACAAAAAAATGGAATTTACTTTCGGAATGTTGGCGAGACTATTTTCGGTGTCTTGTAATAGTTAAATTTTGATCAAATATGTCACTTTTATTGGGTAATCATGCAGAATATTGTTACATTAAGGGGAAAATCAGTTTTTCGCCATTCTTTCAAAATAAGTTCGGTGACCTGAAATCCAGTATATTAGCTAATAATTAAAAAAAATCATATAATTTCAATCCGATACAATAAAAATAGATTAAATTGTAAAAATTCGCCAATTTTCCTGATCATTTCAACCAAAATAGTTGACTTTCACATGACAAAACTTCATGCATATATGGCCAGTTACCCCCAATTAGTATTTAATTTTTTTGTATGCTCTTAGAACAAAGTGTAAGTCATTAACATATCAGAAATTCTTAGAGTTTTAGACCCCCGTACCATCTTAAGGTCTTTTCATGTTATGCTCCATTGTATAGTTAGTATACTCTACAGTTCATGGACTGCGATTAAAGGCATGACCATTATATGCTTAAATTTGAGGAAATCTGGTCACAAATATATTTTAATGTCCAATAAAAAGCTCAGTGATTTCAGTATATCACAGCGTCAAAAGAAAAAAAAACAACATTAATAATAAATGAAATTCTCCCAGCAAATGTTTTGTCTGTAATTGAATAAATATAAAGTACATAATATTAAAATAAAAAAAATAAAATAAAAAAGTTAAAAAAAAAACATTGTTTCACTTTTTCTGACTGAAATCAAACCATTGCATGCATATGGTTCTTACATATAAATTACGATATATATATAAAATCTTGGTTAATACTATGCACTTTTAACTTATTCATGCAAATTCAGCATAAAATAAAAGTATACAGAAGAACTCCTGGTACTCGAAATTCAAAAAGATCACACCGTATGAGATATATAGTTTCCACAAGAAGAACTAGTTGATTATGAAATTTCTCACATCGAGTTAAATAAATTTTGCAAATGTTTGAAAGCGAGGCTTGCCAAGCTTTTAAACATTTGAAAATTTATTTAACGAGATGCGAGAAATTTCATAATTAACGTGTTTAATTTGTGGAAACTGTTTCTCTAATGACTGTACGAAAAACACCGAGGATTGTATTCCGAATAAATTTGGCGGGAAATGTCACAAAACTTGTTCTCCTCTCTAGAGAGGAGAACAAATGTTTCTACACCGTTCAGGAAATGTGAAAACTGGATAGAAATTAGAGAAAACACGCTTTCAAATATTAAAAATATAAAACCTTCACGTTTTTTTTTCATTTTTTTTTCAGTGTGACATTTAGCATTATGCAATTTTTCATTATGTTTCATTATGTTCAATTTTTACAGCGTGAAGTAAATATTTCCACAATCTATATATTCAAGCCTTCTGTTGGATAGTTGATCCATAGGGTTGATTGTTATCAAGACGATTATAAACCTTTGCCTTCTTGTACAAATCTGGCTTATTTTTGGCATGACAGGCAGCAGACACAATCACAAAGGCTATGATCAGAACAAGTACTCCTCCTAAGCTTATTCCTGAAACAAAGGTTTAAAGAAAATGAAAATATGTGTTTCCACATTTCAAGTTTCCATAAATGTTTTGGATAGTTTTTATTTTTAAGTCTCCGGCATATAGTGTCAACAGAGTGAAATTACTGTCTCAAAAACTTATACATCAAGGGTATGTTCAATCACAGTTGCAATTGTCACTACAGAAGTTCTATGGTCGTCACCATAATTTGAAAGACCGTTACAATGTTTTTATTTCACAGATGAAAGAGATATCTTTGGGTAGATCCAGAATTTATTACCAGACTGACAAACACCGACTGTGACAAAACCGGGCTTTTCACTGGCAGTGTGACGTGTGCCACGCGTGAAATGGATCATGCTTACCCTTACGGAACACATGATGATACCACCGGTTTTCAATGGGAGTTCACACTCTCAGTGCTTTAGTTTTTTGTGTTGGCTTATATATCATACTGTCATTTTGTAGTTTTGTCTTTGTTGATTATGTTTTTGATATCGATTTGTCCATGTAATTGGATATTTAACATAATGATAAATATTATGGATATACTTGATAAATTCATATAAGCATTTCAAACCTTTACCTTAGTACTGTTTTAGGGTTATTGAAGTAACACGCACCATGAATTTTAGTTGGTTTTGCCTACGGATTAGAAAATGGCATTAACCAATCAGCCACCAAACTGATCTTTCAACACTATATCCTAGCTGGCTGTGTGACGGGTGCCGTGCGTGGAGAAGATCATGCTTACCCTTCCGGAACACCTGATGATACCTGAGTTTTTGCTGGGGTTCCCACTGCTAGTGCTTCAGTTTTGTGGCGTTCTTGTTCATTTTTTTAAAATTATATCAATTCGTGTTGGATATAATATGCCGTGATTTTTGAATTTAAAACAATGTTTTTACTGAATTTGACGTAACCATATACTGCACTATTTTCCTCGGAGTGTATTAATGGGCAAGAAGAGTTTATCGAGAAAATAACTTTGTTGTTGTTTGTGACGTTGACCAATGAAATTGGACGTTGCATATGCAATTGGAATTATAAGAATATAGATTTGTGACATAAATATTTAGGAAAGTTTTCAAATGATGTCATCCCTATAAGATCATTACGGAAAGTCAATCACATGTGCAAAAGACTGATTTGTGTATGATATGAATGTATATGTAATCATTTGCTGCGAAAATGGAGGGTAACACAACTTCATTTTTTCAATATCCCCTGGTTTTCTACCACATTTGCACTCATCTGCATTTTTTCAGAAAGTGGTATTATCGTGTGAATTTATACCGTTGATAATATTCGGACTAGTGATACATGAACTTACTTAGTGTATTTAGAACCCAGTTATGTATATGTTATCGGGCTTTCTGATAGCTCTGTATCTTAAAATATCATCCCATAAGCAAGAATAGGAAGCACAGGGGCGAATATCACAGTCTCCTGCATTACTGCGGACTTTTGCAATGTTTATCATTAAAAACTTGGAACCCAAAAACTAGAGAAGAAAATAAATATCCGTCAATGGAAAAAGAACGCCCACAACCGAAAAAGATTGCACAGATGTAAACAAGCAATAAAATATCGATAAAAATATGCCTCCTCGGAATGACAATACTCAAAATTCTGAAACGTTCGATTGACGCGGCATTATCTATTCTGTCCTTTTGTGTTCTTTGGTATAGTATATATCATACTGTTATTTTTCAGTCAAAACTTCGTCGATAATGTTTTTGATACAGATTTGTCGTTGTTATCACCCCAATACTTCAGATATTCGCAAAGGATTTTCAAACATTCATCTTAGTGCTGTTTGAGTGTTAGAAAAGTAAAACGTACCATGAATTTTAATTGTTTTTGTGTACGGGTTAGAAAATGAAATGAACCAATCTGTCGCCCCACAAATATTTCAATAAATAACTAAATACCGAAGTTACTGTGAATTTTGATTCTGCATATGCGCATTTCAATATTATATTTACGCTAGCTTTTTGACTGGTGCCACATGTGAAGCAGGCCATTGCTTACCCTTCCGGAGCATCTGATGATACTTATGATTTTTAAGATCCACATTGTTAGTGCTATATTTTTTGTGGCGTTTGTATTATGTTCTGATTGTTTCGTTATTGTCATTGATGTTGTTTTTCTACTTTTGAACCATATATATTGTCATGTACTAGTATTTTGGATTAATTGCTATGTACTAGTATTATGGATTTATTGCCATGCATTAGTATAATGAATTTATTGCCATGTGTTATTATTACGGATTTATTGCCATGTACTAGTATTTTGGATTTATTGCCATGTACTAGTATTATGGATTTATAGCCATGTACTAGTATTATGGATTTATTGCCATGTACTAGTATTATGGATATATTGCCATGTACTAGTATTATGGATTTATTGCCATGTACTAGTATTATGGATTTATTGCCATGCACTAGTATTATGGATATATTGCCATGTACTAGTATTATGGATTTATTGCCATGTAATAGTATTATGGATATATTGCCATGTACTAGTATTTTTGATTAATTGCTATGTACTAGTATTATGGATTATTGCCATGTACTAGTATTATGGGTTTATTGCCATGTATTACGGATTTATTGCCATGTACTAGTATTATGGATTTATTGCCAGGTACTAGAATTATGGATTTATTGCCATGCACTAGTATTATGGATTTATTGCCATGTGCTAGTATTATGGATTATTTATTGCCATGTACTAGTATTATGGATTTATTGCCTTGTACTAGTATTATAGATTTATTGCCATATACCAGTATAATGGATTTATTGCCATGTACTAGTATTATGGATTTATGAGGTTTGGTTGTTGCTACGGTATTCATTTTGGAAATTGATCTGATAACGAAAGTGAGACGATATTGCTCTTTCATATCCTCTTAACACTACGAATATTGTAAGACTAAATTGATCAAGTTCACAGAAAGGTATGGACATATGATACTCAACATCTATTCAAAATACTGCGATACAAACTTCAGCAAATGAATCGCAATGGAAGACAAAACTTAACATATCCTCTTTCGTTGTTGATTGGAATACTCATTTCACATATTTTCACATATTTATTTTCTGCACATGGCAATGCGCATATGCAGAAAATAAATTGACAGTAACTTTGGTATTTTTATATTTATTACCACTGGGCCGATGCCTCTGCTGGTGGACTGTTAGTCCCGAGAGTATTCACCAACCCAGTAGTCAGTACTTCGGTGCTGACCCGAAAACCGATTTTATTTAAATTTGCAATATCTAAATTTTAGCAAACTTTTGTTTAAAACTAAGGAGTATCTCCCTCATGCATAGCTCTGTCCTTAGCTGAATTTTGGCTTTTCTATTTAGACCGATTTGGTTATTTGTTCTCCATCAGATTTTACACGTTTTTGTTAATGGACTTCCAAATGCTTTGGTTTTATCTGCACTGATGAAACGTAAGTTGTCGAAATGCGCATATGCAGAAAATAAATTGACAGTAACTTCGGTATTTTGATATTTATTACCACTTTGCCGATGCCTCTGCTGGTGGACTGTTAGTCCCCGAGAATATTCACCAACCCAGTAGTCAGTACTTCGGTGCTGACCCGAAAACCGATTTTATTTAAATTTGCAATATCTAAATTTTAGCAAATTTTGTTTAAAACTAAAGAGTATTTCCCTCATGCATAGCCCTGTCCTTAGCTGAATTTGGCTTTTCTATTTAGACCGATTTGGTTATTTGTTCTCCATCAGATTTTACACGCTTATGTTAATGGGCTTCCAAATGCTTTGGTTTTATCTGCACTGATGAGACATAAGTTGTCGAAATGCGCATATGCAGAAAATAAATTGACAGTAACTTCGGTATTTTGATATTTACATAGCTTTACAAAAAGAAAACGAGACTGGATCCAATTAACAATGAAGGGATATGGAGTAAATGCAAATGAGACAAATTTCTACAAATACATTGTAAAACCAAGCAATGGAACAGCAATCTCCGCTTGCAAGCTTTATCTAACGATATACTTTCCAACCTCTAAAACAAAAGGTTTAACTCAGTCTACGTTAGGGAAATTAGTTCAGGTGATTGATCTGAATTATATATGTGTAACCGTCTCCTCAAAAGTTAGCAGATAACTACTGCACCAGATAATTACGATATCAGTTATGTATCAACCGTAATGAATCAAGTATCCATAACTTACCAATAATCAGTCCCATGTGAGTATTCTTGGTAGGATCTAAACAAATGAAGAATGTGTAAATGATAATACATGTTTCAATGTCCATCGCGATCGTGTGGACCGCTATGAGATATCTGTTTTCCAGATGGCAACAGATCTTTCTCATTGCCATTAAAGTTTGTTTTTCCTTTACTGGATTTGACATTACTACCGGAGTTGACATGTTCAACACGACGGGTGTCTTATAAAAAGCACAAGGTGCTTACTCTACCAGTGAACCTGATCTGATCAATGTTTTTATTGGGTCCGTGGAATTCATTTTTGCATATGTGTGTGTCTTCATTTTCTTTTCTATACCGTGCTCATGTCATGTCTTTGTTTCTTCATTATTCCGACGTTGCCATTGTTCTTGGCTTGTTCCTTTTAGAATGACTTTACTTACTGACTTATTTACAAAAGGTGGAAATATTTATATTTGTAAAATACATGATTTTTGCTAGTTTTATTTTTTTCATTCGTTTTACTTGAGTGATATATTGATAAGTGTGTTGCAGTTAAATATAAGAGTATTCAGAATAATATATAAATACAACCATAAAGGATTTTAAACAACACATTAAAATGATATCAACAAATGAAAAAAATAATTAAAAAAAAAACTTCATACCTAGAGGTCTTTTCACGGTGACGGTGAATGAACAATTAGCCACATTATTTGACCAGTCTATTGCCTGATAGGTAAGTGTATATGTTCCTGGTGGTAACTTTGTATTGTTTTTAATATTAGGTTCTAGAAGATTACGGACTCCAACATTATCATAAGCGGTAGCGGCATCCCATACAATAGGTTGGTGATGACGTAAAGTTTGGTTTCGTGGACATCTACTGAATACAGGTTTGTATTTGTCTGAAAGAACACAAACAATAACCGTATTTAGTAGAAGGAGGAAGAAAATGTATTTCTGAAAACCAA
Organism: Modiolus philippinarum; assembly: GCA_002080025.1. Taxonomy (NCBI): domain Eukaryota; kingdom Metazoa; phylum Mollusca; class Bivalvia; order Mytilida; family Modiolidae; genus Modiolus; species Modiolus philippinarum. Next base: position 84,463 of record MJUU01021320.1, on the reverse strand, counting down.
AAACATTTCTTAACTTAAATATTTAAAATCTAATTGAAGTTATCCTAAATGTAATACCATACCCATTGATATTGTGCATTATGTCTTCGTCTAACGTTCTAGATAAGTTTTTCCAACACTTCTTCACTTTCTGCCTATCACATATATTTGAGGACATCATAAATAAGGCCTTACAGGTTTCAATTTCAAAAACCTAATCATAGAGACAGAACGGAAAATTCAATCAGTATATTTCAATAAAGAAGAAACATAAATAAGATAATATCGAAGTTGCTGTTAATTTTGATTCTGCATATGCGCATTTCGACCTCTAATGTCAGTGCAGATAAAATCAAAATAGTGGAAATCCATATACCTTATACCGAAATAAATGATGTTATACCAGAATGTAAAACACTCAACGGTAACGATTGTGTGCATGTTTTTCTCAGAATCAATAGGAAGAACATTATAATTTTTATATACTTAAATAGATTTCTTGGAAGTTTTAGTTAAAAACGTTTGTATAAACATTTGTCAAGAGTAACCAGTTGAAACAAATAAGTAAAGTAAAAAAAATAATCAATAAATCCATGGGCGCGGACATTTATTATACCAAACCTTGGAAATATTGTTATAAGGTAGAAATAACCTTTATTAACATTTTAAGAAGATTACAAAAATGAAGACCATATGGTGACCCCTAGATGTTTTGTTTTTTGTCGTTTTAACCTGGATATGGAATGTTGTCTCCTTGACATTTACCCCATTTCCTTTCTTTTTCATAAATACCGAAGTTACTGTAAATTTAAAATTTCGACAACTTCAGTGCAGATAAAATCTAAACGTTTGGAAGACCATAAACTCAAACATGTTTAAAAACTGATAGAGAACAAATAACCAATACGTTATAATTGTAAGCCAAAATCAGCTAAGGACAGAGCTTTGCATGAGGGAGATACTCCTTAGTTTTCAAAATTTACAAAAATTTAGATATTGTAAGGTTCAAAATAGAATCGGTTTTCGGGTCAGCACCGAAGTACTGACTACTGTGCTGGTGAATACCCTCGGGGACTAACAGTCCACCAGCAGTGGCATCGACCTAGTGGTAAAAAAATGAATAAATACCGAAGAGACTGTGAATTTAAATTCTGAATATGCGCATTTCGACAACTCTTGTCTCTTCAGTGCAGATAAAATGTACATTAGTGGAAATTGTAGTGAATTTGAAACCTTTTATGCCTTAGATAATCTTGTATTAACTAATTAAACTGACTGCCTAAGCCTTTTCTGCAGCCTTGAATTTATTCATATAAGTTTTTTAGGAACATCATTAACAAGAAAAAAACTGTTAAGTTCTTAATTAATTACTAAAAAACTGACTTACATGTATGCTTAAGTCTAAGTTCCAGAAAATTTTAATGTGTAAAATACTTAAAGTCAAAGTTTCAGAAAATTCTAATGTGTAAAAGCCTTGACCATTGTTAATTGTATATAAATTACACAACTAATCCAAACAAATTACAAAATATTATGGCCTTACAAAATAAAAGTAATGCATTCGATGCATTTCAGAATATTTTATAATATTGAATAACCTATAACAATATGGAGCGATCATTATAATAAAAAAAAAAACAACAACGGAACTACATATATGTGTTGCTATGGGATGTATCCGTCAAATGGTAAATCATTAATGTGTACATAATGTTTAATCTACTTAAATTTGTCATTTGTGAATTAAGATACATAAATAATCCCAGGAAGTTGAATTTTTAACATTATATTATGTTTCAAACAAAAATTTAGACTTCCAAACGTTCTGACGTCATGTTTTGAAGCGAAACGATTGGGATTTGCAATTTCATCGTCAAATCTCTTTGTCACAAAATGCGACTTGCACACCCTATTTGTAACATAGTATTAATTTTTATTAGAGATATTTATATGAGATGTCATATGCTATAAAAATACAAAAATACCAAAGTTGCAAAAATGAACAGTAAATTTAGTTATGCTGTACACGTTTTTCAAGGAGTAACCTCTCATCAGCAGCATTAAAATCAAATGATATGGAAAGCCATAATCAAAAAATTGTAAACAGAGAAGTACTCATTACCAAAAATATCGAAATAGGAAGCCAAATCCAGTACTAAGGACATCTACCGAGTGCCATAAATTTGGACTGGTGAATACCCTCGGGGACCTCTCTATAAACTTGTAAACTACATTAACAATAAATATTAACAGAAAAGATATTCTGATAGTAATTTCCAAATTTATCAGGATCTGTCCTTACATAAACCGTTTCGTTCGAGTTGTTACATATGCAGTGTTTAAATGTAGAATTGGTTATTCTTACATTTAGGTGAGCACCTTCAAAGTCCGCACCAGACCAGTTTGTGTAATTCAATTCAGCAAAATTCATTATAGGAGAAACATATACTGACACCTCTTTCCAGTTCTGTGGACCATTTTTAATTTCTGGTGCTGTAAAAAATCAAATATATCAATATGTTTATAACCCTTTCTTTGATTTTAAATTAATACAAAATTAAATAATCATACAAACGATGAAGTCCCCATCAACCCTAAAAAGTCATCAATGTTGAAATGAAGCAAGACCATTAATCAAATTATACATGTACAAGTCAATAAAAGCTGAACTGATGTAAATGTTGAAACAATCCGCACTATTTGATCTTATAAATTGCTAACATTAAACAATTTTATTTGCACAAAAAGATGCAAATAGGATTGGGCACAAGTTATTACAACATTAGGAACGTCTTCTCTCTAAAATTGTTACAAGTGTAACCGTAAAATATTTTTTTTGGTTTTATTTGAGACCAATACTGCGAATACGTCCTTGATCAAGACAGGTAGTGCGAGTGGTATCAAGTGTGAAAAGTCAGTCAGTCCGCCATTATTACTATCGTTATAGTATAGCAATTATGACTTGTCGTTTGTTAAATTCTGTTCTGTTGTGCGTTTGATTTTTATTCGCCAAAGTGTTGCAATTTTACAAATTTAACATGTTTTGGATATGTCATATATTTTGTGCTTCAGAAGTACAAATGCAATGTATTAGAATGTCATAATATAAAAAATTTTGTTTAGTTATTCGCGCAATTTAAAACAAAACAAATTGCATGTGGCATTTTTTTCTCAGTGATGTCTGCACACATGAAAGATCATTTGATTATAAAATCGATAGAAACAGTTATTAACATACGGGCTGTAATAAAATTTGGTTAAATTCATATCCAAAATTTATAGTCCATAGTCGAGCGGTCGTAAACAGTGAACATCCATTCTAAAAAACATCATTTAATCTTCATTTAATCCATTATACAGGCTATAACAACACAACAACAAGAACATAACATCCACACAGCTCAAAGTTCTATCATAACATTCAGCTAAAAAAAACATGACGTCATAAACAATGACATAAAAACATGGGAAGTAATACAACGTCAAAATGTACAAAAATGGTAAAACAAAGGTACTACATAAAAAATAAAGGTTTACAACACGGGCGCATTACTTTTCCGGAAATTTTTCAAATTTAGAATATACCGTTAACGTTTCCGCACATCAAAAATTTACGTTTCCGAAATTTTCATGTATTACGTTTCAGGAAATTTACCTGCTCATAACGTAATTTTCATTACGATTTCAATATGATTTATGATAATTTAATAAATTTTTGAAAAAAAAAATAATCCTCAACTTTATGCAGGAATGTACTGGGTAGATCCATACTATTGGGACTTCAATGTTAAAACTAGTTAAAATTTTAAATACGTTTACTTAAAGAAAGTTTTAAAATACAAGTATAAATTGAACATTTGGTAAAATATGCTCTTTTTGAACCAAAAAAGAATGAAGTTCTCAAAACAATAAACATTTGTGGAAGATAATATTATACGTGTTTCTGTTAAGTATGCATGTGATATGACAGTTCAAAATTTATAGTTTTCATAACGAGAAAGAATTGTATATCGATGGATATCAACTAGAGTTATGTAATTTCAAAATATAATAAACGAGCCTTTGGCGAGTTTATTATATTTGAAATTACATGACGGGAGTTGATATCCAGCGATATACAATTTTTTTCGAGTTGTTAAAACTATTTCTCGTATGATTTTCATAATATTCAGTGCCGAACTGCTGTTTTTGTTACAAACAACAACACCGTTGCTAAGTAACGTTAATCACGGCCAACGAGATTTCACAGTGGTCCAATAAAAACGTCGAAAAAATAATGGCACATCACGCGTGATGTGTTATTACTTGATGCTCGACCAATGAAATTCCTGTAAAAGCGATTCAACAAGTTCATATCTAACTCCAGCTTCAAAGTCTCGTTATGTACCACAAATAACTATTCGTGCAAGGAATAGATAATAAGAGTGCATCATAAGAGAATATAAAAAGGACAAGGATTGTGCATGTCCAAAGTTGCAGAAGCTTTCAAAATTTATTGGATCATGTAGTGATCGTTATTTTTATTTTATTTATTTTTCTTTTTTATTGTAATATTGTTTAAGATGAATATAATGTCACAAAATATTTTACAAAGGTGAGATATTTCTTTTGCAGGAAGTAATTTTTTTCTGGAAATGTAATACATATTTTTTCCGGAAAGGTAAACTATTTTTTCCGAAAACGTAATATTCTTTTTCCGGAAACGTCATGCCAATTTGCGGAAATGTAAAACGCCGAAACATACAAAGTATTTTCGACCAAGTCTTGAAAAGATCTTAATAAATTGTTACTTACGTTTGTAATTCCATGGAATATCTGAAATCATATAATAGTGTGAAGATTATTTGTTACATTTTTTATTTTCTAATGATTAATCATTTAAAATACAGCAATCTTTGCATAAAAATTGAAATTACACCAAGACACAAAGCATCCCATAATAGCAACGATTTATCAGATCGGAATAACCACATACCAATTTTGATGGAGGTTGAGCAAACTGGTGAACAAGGAAATTTTATAAAACAACGGTAGCAGAATACCGAAGGAACATATTTAAACACAGGAACCAAAACCAAAATCAGAAAAACTCGGAAAAAAGGAAAATAATAATAATAATAATAATATTAAACCTCGAAAAAAACACACACACAAACACACAACCCAAAATATTAATGTAAGTGAATAAAAAAACTCAAAACTACATATACACAAAAAATATACAAAACAAAAGCAAAATAGAATTGATATATAAAACGAAACGAACATAAAATATGACATAATAAGTAAAAACAGAAAAATATGCAATTTCCCATAAACAGTAATCTGAGGGTAAAAAATTAAAAGGCAAAACTTGGCTGCATATAAGTAAGTTTGTAACAGAAAATACTAAATGGAAAATAAAAAGAAATGAAAAAAGTTACATTTGAGCTATTTACCTGTGTCATTCTTTGACCAGCTACAATTTGATTTAGTACACGTCATAGTGACGTTCCTCCCTCCATTATCATAACAAGTACATTTGGAACATACATCGTTTGTTTCTGTCATAGTTTCACCAACTGTATGATACTCGTTTTCATACAAACACTGATCCCGCTGATAACCCCTCGTACATACATTTGAACAACAAGTTTCACCCTTTTTACAGTCTGAGGCGTCTTGACAAAATCGGAAATCTCCTTTTGTAACATCAACTTGTAAATTGCATACCGACCGATAAGTTGCTGCAAAAAAAAAATCATTTATTTAAATTTTTGTTTTGCAATCCTTATGATAAAATTATAGCAAAAAAAAAAAAATAATAATAAATTCTGCAAAATATCATTCGACAACTTCGGTATTTTGTTATTTATGTACATGAGGGGGAGGGCAAGGGGTTAACTGTTATTGTGTTACTGAGTAAAATTGATTCTCTGTTATCTGTTATTGTAATGGCCAATGTCCAATTGCATATTATTATCGCTGTTATTGAAAAAAAATCAGTTCGCTGTTATGGGAACCCCCCCCCTCTCCCGTCGTACATGTATACAGCAAATCAAATGGAAATATTTTAATACCAGGCCAACAGGGCCTGAAAAGGGCAATACATTAGTCAGCAAAAAAAACGAAAGCTTTTGCTGGAGCTCGGAGATACTTTTCACTTCTGATATTTAAAGATAAACATCGTTTAACTAAAGAAACTAACTAAATGCAATACAAAAGAGAGGGGTGAAAAGAAATTAAGGTGTGCGTGTTACATTTTCATTTTTCTTATCTTGTTGTGGAAGCATAAGTAAATACAAAAAATTATATTGTTCAACCTTAGTAAAATACCGAAGGACCAAAGGACAAGATAACAAGATTTAAGACAAAAAAAAACAGCGCTCCAAACTAAAGCACTCACAGTAAGTACTCCTAAATGGTGCTCCTTACACAGCCCCGTCGAACCGTCATTGAGTCAATCCAGGGTAAAGTCAAAATCGGTAATGTCAAGTCCGAGAAGACTTGGACATAGCTGAAAATGCCCATTCTTTTTGTCATTCATATCTATCTATGATGTCGGCCATAAAATTTCTGAGGTAACGAACACACAAAGGGTGAACATATTCCTGACTTTGCAGTTTTTGTGACAGTGATTTTGCTCCTTTCATAAAGTCAATGTATGAACTAAAAGCTCCAAAGTAACGAATCATCTGAGAGATATACACTCCATATGCTGGTCAGGTAGGTAAATTGCTGCCAAGAAAGGGAAACATACAATTAGGATGTCTAAATCATCACGTTTTCTACAACATAGATTTCATAGGCTCATGATTATTAACACGAAAGAAAAGGTCAAGGTATGAAGCGGAATTGAGTGTATCAGTTGTTTCTTTGAGTTCAATATCACTGTGGTAGGTCTTTAAATCTTCGATTATTAAGAGAAAGTACATTGTTTATAAGGTGACACTGTAATTAAATGATTGGGCTAGTTGTTTTTGTTTTTGTTTTTGACGTATGATCCCTCGTAAAAGCTTCATACGAATAAAAGAAAAGGTCACCCTAAAGTGGTGCACAATTTGTTCTCGTTGGAAACCCTATTGTTTGTTGAAAACCGAGGCCTCAAAATTCAACGAAAATGTTGTCTACCAAAAAATTCAAACATCACCACGTCATTTTCACTATATTTTTTGTTTGACCCAGTATAGTATTTAACGAAATGTTTTATATTTTCCTATTGCCAAAAGGAAATACCTGCATTTTCCCGTCAGAATTAAATAAGGATTAAAAGTTTTGCAAAACTTTTAAAAGCACGTTCCATTAGAAAACACAACGGATGACGACTAAGAACATTACATTTTTCATTTTGAAACTTTTTATTGATTTTGAAATAAAAGTTACGTCAGTGTAATAATAATAATGATAATAATAATAGCATGCATTATTGTTATTTTAATGAAATCTTGTTCATTGTGAATTGCAGCTATTTACAGAAGAGGGCAATTATTTGCTTCAATGCTATCGAGTTTTCATTTTAAATTGAGATAAAATTGAAAATTGGGGAACAATTATACCAAATTACATACTAAGCATCCTTGAAGGAACAAATAGCTGTAAGTCCCAGAATAGTTTTGATCAAACCCAACGACATGGAAACGGATTTATATCAAAGCTTCGGCTATGGTTTCCGGATTCCTTTTAACTATGTCAAAATGTCTTTGTAATGTGTATTGTGCTATTTGAATGTTATTTTGTTATATGTGATTTAGTTAATAAAATATGTTTACATTAAACCCAACGACACTGATCATTAATTATTTAATTAATTACGCTGTTCTACTGCCGAAACCAGCCTACTACAGATTAACGATGGCCCAATTATATCAAATATATTCACATTGTTCATAATGTAAATGACTAATCTTACGTATAGAACAAAAAGCATTCAGATCAGATTTCCATCCATCACAACAGTATCCTTGACATGCCCAACCCGTAGCATTACATTTGGTTGTGTTGCCGATTCTGTAACATATTTGCGTCTGTTTGGCATAAACATATTCATGTGGGTCTGTTTCCCGGCCCCAACAGTTCATCGACCAATCATCATTTAGTAAATCACTATTAATAAAAAAGAGTACAGCAAAGTAATAAGAATAATATCTTAAGTTGCATATATATATATATATATATATATATATATATATATATATATATATATAT
>MJUU01021320.1:49878-74343 GCA_002080025.1 Modiolus philippinarum | reverse complement strand
ATATATAACGTCTAAAAACAGCGACAAACTTGGAAATTTTATTTAATCCTCAGGATAAGCATGTAAATATGCTTATACAGGTCTTCAAAAATAAATTATACGCGTCTGAAGTCAAAGCCCAACTGAGTTATAGTCTTAGGATGTGATATTATCGAGAACATCTTTCCACTGAGGAATTGTAGTGGTCAAATTCCTTAGTGGAAAGATGTTCTCGATAATATCACATCCTAAGACTTTAACTCAGTTGGGCTTTGACTTCAGACGCATATATATATAGATAAATTTGATACTGCTGCACTTTTATATTGATTTTATTTTTAAATTATAAAAAATGAGTTGGTTAATTCCTTTTGATACTAGTATCAAAGCTGTACTTAGCATATATGAAGGTCCGTTATCACATGTTTCATATTTTGCATTGACCGTGTGAATGTTTGAGATCTAAGACATTTTTGACAATGGAAAACGCTCTTTATCCTACGGTTGCTTCACTAACCTGTACGAATATCGGATTCCTTAAGATACTGGGATATGATGTAAAGCATACCTTTCACTGGCCAAACTGTAGATGATGAAAATACCAAAAGGAATAAAGCTAGCCAGTCCAATGCAACGCATGTTTATGTATATAAATAAAACTGAAAAATAACATTATCCTCTGCTATCATCACGTGAGAGATGATTGATAAAATCAATCGGCTGGATAAAATTTGACTGCTTATAAACAGAGTGATTCAAGTCAGTGGCGGACCCAGACTTTTTGCTAAAATTTTCCGTAAGGGGGCCGGATTTTTTTTAAAAAAACTCCTGGGAATTTTAAATATTTTCCAACCTAGGGGGGCCCGGGCCCATCCGCCCCCTCCCCCTAAATCCGCCACTGCAAGTATAGTGTCTTGAATAGAACTAGATCTGCAAGGTTTGGCGGCCTCTATCGGGACAAAATAGTTAGTCCGTATTCCCATCGTGACTCTGAATATTAATACCTTATGTTTTGTTTATTTCTATTCTGGAATTGTTAGCTTTATTGGACTTTTAATGCACATTGACTTACTCCAAGTCTTTGAAAAAAAATGCAAGTTTACAATCAAAAATGAATTTCCGAGAAAAATGTCCCCGAGTAGAAAAAAACAACATTAGTTTATTATCAAATAAAACAGTATTTTATTTCTCTCAAAAATTTATATTTGATAGTAAACTGATTCTCTTTTTCTAGACCGAGGGCATGTCCTTGTGCATGATGTTTCCATGAATGAGGTTCGCGTTTTTCAGTCAGATTTTCTGGTTCCATTGGTTTTATCTATTTCAATGCATGACAATTGTTTTGGCCAGTAACTCCCTAATTTAATTCCAGAAAGTCAAATTATTCATTTTAAGAGCATTTTGATTAAATTTGGTCAAATCTTACGTATTCTGTCACGTTCATTCACGAAACCCTTGCTGATAACCGTAGAGCTCAGTTCCGGACAAAATTTTTATCACTTTTATCTCAAAAACAATATCATTAACTTATCTATCTTTTTCTCTTGAATTGCTGCATTTTCTAACAAAAAGTCACATTATTTGAAATTATTTTTATTTTCAATCCGTTGGAAAAAAACATTTCGGAATACCCGATGCTATGTAATTAACCTGACGATAAAGATTAAAGTGAAAAACCTCAAACCCACCCTTGAACCACGTGCACTGAACTGTAAATGGGTCTTTATTATAACAAAATTACCTAACAGATTTGTCAAGAGCCGAATTCCATGAGACAAAACGACAAATCAGGTGGAAACCGCCGGAAAATTGTCGACCTTAATGGTACTGACTTGGTACAGGCATTTCAAAAGAAATGGTGGGTTATGGAGCGCCAAACCTCCCCTGCCATTGTGGTTATGCCCGATAGCAACTCAACAGCAGCTTATATTGAAAGGTCGTAGACAGTTAAAAGAAATGATCACCGCAGTACTAAGTAAAAAAGAATCTTGAGTTTGGAATGAAACTTCAATCTTTTCCACAAGGGACTCGTATCTATAAAAGACTTTTTTTTGGATAAATTATAAAAATATAAAAAAAAAAACATAAAAATAGAAAAAAAATATTAAATAATAAAAAAAATAGACAAAATATTAAAAAATTAAAATAACAAGTAGGATAAAAATCATATCCATGTTAACCACTGATAAAAACCAACTTGTGATTTATGTTGTTAATACCTTCCTTTCTTTATCTAGTCATACTATTTATTTTATTATAACCTTTATACTACTTGTACACACTCTTTTATCAGATAACTCTTGCAACATATTGTGTAAGTTAACAATCTTCAATGTGATTTGTAATACACAAAATCATAATTCTAAGACTTAAACTAAATGGTGAAAAAGGTTTTCTCAACAACGGCAGTAGAAAACCGATTGAACAAAGCACCGAATTACCTAAGGGGACGACCATTTGATTTTCAGGGGGAGGGGGCTTTGGCCATTTTGTAAATAAATAATTTAATCTTGGTGCCAGTGAAAATAAATATTTTAATCCTACTTGTCATGAAAATAAATAATTTGAAGAATAAATTTTTTGTTGAAAATGTAAATAAAGAATTTGATGTGGCATTTGGTGAAAATAAATGATTTGTTCGAGATTTTTGTGAAAATGAATAAATTATAAAGGCAAACATCGCCCAAGCCTCCCCATGAAAATCAAATGGTCGTCCCCTAAATCAATATCCAGAGAGAAGGCAAAAGCAAGAACATCAGAAGACGGAAGACCAAAGACAAACACACAAACACATATATATTTTAACTTTATAATAACCAGGTTAAAACAATAGTACAACATTAATATAAGAAAGATAACAGGAAACGCCTACAATGGTCGTAAACCACAATCACATGCCACAATCCACCAGGGAACCGCACGAGAAAAACAATAAAATGACAAAAGACAAACATGGACAACGATAGGAACTCGGGATAGCCGGACTTGGTACCGGCACTAGCAAGAGCTAGCGGTAGGGTTAAACCGGTTTATGGGTACCCAAACCTCCCATTTCTCTATCCCGTTTCCCTATAGTATAATAAAACATACCCTTTTACAGAGTGATTACATTAATATAAAGCATTCAACATGAAAATAATTTATCAATATTAATAAAAGCACAAAAATACCAAATTAAGTTTCATAATAAACGTTTAATTTTCGTATGCTTTGGATGTTATTCAAGGATAATCCTCTCATTAGCACTCATCAGCAGCATGATAAAAATATGGAAAGCCATTTTAAAAATAAGCGAACAGAAGTAACAATGTACGGAAGGTTCTATGCATAAATTGCTCAATTACGTTCCGATCTAACAAAAAACGCCATGCCACCATGACGGATTGACTATATGGGAAATTGATCATTTTAGTCATATTCTATGAAATTATTGAAGCAAATTTAACGAAACTGAATTAATTGGAATATGCATGGAACAACATCTTAATATTAGACCCTATGGGAAAACATCATTTTAGTTCGACTCTTCGTCGAGGCAAACAATGTCCGCGTCCGCATTTAGATGTACATCTTGGTAACTATGAAGGGTATGCATGGTCATTAAACTTTGCATCTTATACATATGCATCTTTGGCTATCTTACAGCCTCAAAGAAAGTTAGGTCTCTTTGACCTATATTTTCCGCTTGATTGCATTTTATTTAATTTGAATTCCGAGTTGATATCTCACAATCTGTAAATGATATGGTCATCTAACCTTGTATGTGCATGCATTTTCGGTGGTAGGTCAGCATCCAGGAAAATTTAGGTCCATTTTACCTATATTGTCCGCATGATCAACTCACATTCAACTTTACGTCAGAGTTCAAATCTAAGTAACTGTTTATGGTAGGATTATCTAACCTTGCATGTGCATGCATCTTTAGCGGTAGGTAAACATACAGATAAAATTAGGTCAACTTTGTCTATATTTTCCGCATGATCGACTTGTATTCCAGTTTACGTCCGAGTTCCAGTCTAAGTAAATGTCCATGGTATGATCATCTAACCTTTCATGTGCATATATCTTTGGCGTATGGTCAGCATCCACGCAAAATTGGGTCACCTTGACTTACAATATTTCCCGCATGATCGACTTACATTCAGGTTTACGTTCGAGTAATGATCTAAGTAAGTGTGCAAGGTAGAATCATCTAACCTTGCATGTACATGCATCTTTGGCAGTAAGTCAGCTTCCAGGCAAAATTAGGTACCTTGACCTATATTTGCAACATATTTGACTTAGATTTAAGATAGCCTCAAAGGTTCATCTTACCTTGCATGTGCATGCATTTTTGGTGGTAAGTCGGCATTCAGGCCAGATTGAATTACTTTGACCTATATTTTCTGCACGATTGCCTTACATTCAAGTATATCTAAGAGTTCAGATCTCATCTGGTTAGATCATCTAAACTTTTTATCCTGCAATAGTGGTATTTACTAGACGAATACGACCCTACGAATATTTTTTTTCTTATTCCTAGGGTAGACTGGTAACCGGTCCGCGATTTTGAACGAAGAAAAGACAAGCGACTGGTTTGAAAACCTCGAATAATTGGACGTCACAGTGTAAATTCTCTTATGACGTCAGGGATTATACGAAAATGGCCGAAGTTTTTTACTGTCTTCCTGGTCCCGCTTCACAAAGAAAATGTATTTTTAAATAGGGTTTGAATAATTGCAGGATAAAAACAACATACGTACATTGTCGGAAATATAAAATTTATTTGTACTCGCTGCGAAACAGGCGAGAAATGCTCGGTAAACCTCGCATTTCTACCTGTTTCTAAAGCTCGTCAAATAAATTATATATTTTCCGACAATGTACATATATTGTATATGTATGCATGCATCAGGGATGGTAGGTCAACACCTTGGCAAAATAAAGTTGCTGTGTACTTATGCCAAAACCTATGTTTTGTCATCGGCATAGACATGGCTTATGTTAGGAGCATTTTGTCACATGAGCGATTCAGGCTCAGTCCAGGAGCCTCTACTTGGCGTTTACTACACGTGAGAAAGATATCGCCTAATGATCTGTAATATTGTTTATATGTTTTGTCCGTTTGTTTTAACACTACATGCCTAAATTACATTGATCTGCTTTAAAACTTTTTTCATTTAAAGTATGTTCAGAAACCTTTATGTCATATGGTAAAATGTTAAATTTAGGAAGAATCTACAGGACACAATCTTAAAGAGATTTATTGCGCTTATTTATTTCAAGCTGGCGAAAAAGTGCGTCTATGAGGTATGAGCATAGCTCTTTGTTGAAGCCTAATAGTAAATTCGAGATGAAGAACAACATAAAAAGTGTTGTCCCATTGCTTGGTGTAATCATGTATTTGTAGAGAATTGTCTCATAGGCTTTTACTCCATATCCTTTCATTGTTAATTCATACAAGAAAATCTAAGTATGTAGTCCAATCTTAAATTATGATACCCACTGATGGCCATTTTTCATTAGATGCAGACTTGTAGGATGTCCGTGTTAAAAGCGACCATCTAAAATACACTCAGACAATGTTTAGGCATTTTGTATCATAGGAAAAGATCGTTTTATGTTTTCTCTAGGCTCTTATGTGATACAATTTTCATAACTGGCTCGCATTTTGTATGATGGATCGGTACCAGGTGCACAACTAATTAAGCATCTCAACTCAAAAGCAACATTTATACTCTGTTTTGTTTACATTCATTCATGGGATTATTTAGAAGATATCTATGTATTAATTTCAGATAAACCGTGTTCCATATTAGCGACCATTTTTGATGAAGGATCAGTTCTGAAGAAAGAACACGTCTTGCTAAGCACTTCATGAGATCAATCATGTCAAGTTTGTTTAAAAACATTCGACAGAAGGAGATTTTTATACGCATTTCCAAAAGGTCTTATTTTAACCAAGTTCGCTTTGTAGCCATGTTACAACACTTGGTCAGCATTTCATAAGTTTGATAATTGCCAAATTTGATATAAATTTAGTCAGTGGTTCTTGAGAAGATATATGTATACATTTATCCATATGGTTATATGTTAAACAAAGCCTATTTGGACGATGAATTGGCATCAAAGAATAACACTTCGTTAGCACCTCACTTACATGATTCATGCCCAGTTTCGATATAATCTATTCAGCGGTTCTATAGCAGAAGATATTTCCAATATTAAACAAAGTTCCCCTCTGGCCTCCATTTATGAGACAGATCGGCAAAAAAACACTTGGTCAGCACCTTTTAAGTACCTTTTATGCCATGTTTGGTTTAATCAATTAAGTGGGTATAAAGCAAAAATTTACAACGGAAGGACGACAGTATTAGAAATTATTAACTGGAAGCCCCGTAAAACTTGAAAAAAAAAAACGTAAAACTTAACGCTTGAACCACTAAAATTGCTAAGAAACAAAAACTTACAAGTAAATGATCTTAATGCAGAAATGTCATACCAAATTTAATTCTAATATAATAATCTTAATATCAATATTAAATTCAATAGCAACAGCACAGAGAAGCTTGAACAATGTTTATATGCATAGACGATAATTGTACATTTTATAAAAACATTTTCTCGAGGAAACCTAGAAATAGTATCGGTCTAGAAATGTATTTCATGAATTTCTAACATCACTCCAGTATTTTTATCCTTCAGAAATCCATCCTCAATAAACGGTTAACATCACTACCTTTATCACCTACTGCAACATTTAAAGTAATTACAAAATATATTAAGTACCAAAACCATTCCTTTTTCATTTTGTCTGTATTTTTCAAGTTTTGCTTGGACTATTCCACTTTTGTATATTATTTTAAAATATTTCATGTACATTTTTTTGTATATGATATCAAATCAACCGTGCAGAGAGTTTAAAATTCTATCAAAATTAAAAAAAATTTCCTCATTTTCGGCTGTTTTAAGCTCATTGAGAATTATAGTTTTATGTTGTTTTTGAGCAAACAGATTATATGGAATAACACCATTTAAGATGACAAAATATATGTAACAATGCATAAATCACACCATATTTATAACAATATAAAGTTAATAAAAACATTTTGTTTCAATTTTGTGGAGCATATCATATTCAGACTTTCTGTTGGATAGTTGATCCATACGATTCCTTGTTCGCAAAAGGTTTATAAACCTTCTTTTTCTTAATGTCCAAAGCATTCTTCTTATTGACGTAATAGACAGCAAATACAAGTGATACGACTATGAGTAAAGTTAGTACTCCTCCTATGCTAACCCCTGAAATGTATTTAAAATAATTTTAATCGTTTTCCTGCATATATTGTTGCAAATTCATGATTATTGCAACACGAGTAAAGGGTAATGTTTCGTAATAGCATAATATATTTAAGAATGAGAAAATGTATCACGTCTGGGAATGCAAAGTCATCGACAGAACATTTCTATAAAGATAATTATGATAAGCCAAATCCTAAGCTGTCTGTTAATTACACTATAACTAATCCGAGATTCTGATTATCGCAAAATATATTCAACGAATGATCGAACAACGCAGTAATTCACGAATGCGAGCAGCGCATGAGTGAATTACAGTGTTTTTCGATCATGACTTGAATATTTTCAATAATCAGAATCTAGGATTAGTTATTGTTTTTATTATATAGATCAGTTCTCTCATAATTATTGGTTTAATTTGAGATTCTTTTCACGTACTACGTTTTCAATGTTAATCCGCCGAGACGTTTACTTAACAACAACGTTGACGACGTCTATTGTGACGTCACTTCCTAGAGTGAAATTATGGAAAATAATTTCACAGTTAATTATCACTTTTCTTTCATTGAGAAATTTCAATCTTTCACCGTCATCTATATAATAACATAATTTAGTCAAAATTGAGAGATCTGTGCAAAAAGTATTTGATGGTACCCGTTGACAAATCTTCCAATAACGATTGCTATCATTTGAAAGAAAATCTATATCGATGTTCAACAAAATTGGCAATTAATTTAATACGTACCAATAGTTACGAACAACATAGCAAGGATACAAAAACGTTAAAAGTTCTATCCAAAGACAACACCCTCTTACAATGTACTGTATTAATTCCTACAAGCATCATTTATTTCAAATGTTCTACTACTAACTTACCTATTCATTCACAAGTGCACTGTCATGTATAGAGGAGTTCGTAAAAAAAAACTTATCAAAACTATGGTATCAATTGCTTTTGGAGTGTTACAGAGATGTCACAGAAAGGTTTGATCAAATATCACCAGTGTCAGTAGGAATAGCCAGAAAGATGCCCATGTAAAAATAAAATTATAAGTTAATCGACTTTCAAACCAAACCTGCAACATTTATTTACAGTTATCACCTACTAAAATACCGACAGCAGAATACAACAGAAGCTAAAAACAAAAAGGTCAGTCCAGGGGCATGTCAAAATTCAAAAATGGACTAAGGAAGAATTTCAAGTCAAATTCATGGGGAAGTAAAATCTTGCTGAAAATATCCATTCTCATATTTAAAACCTACACGTCATATCTATCATTTGTTGGAGGCTGAAAATAGCTCTTAATTAGCAGTTTTTAGATACTTTTTTCATCTTTTCAGAAAGCAATAGAAAAAAAACTAGAAGCTCGATAGTAACAAATAAACTTTGAAATGTACCCTCTTAACATTTGTAAAGTAGGCAATATTGCAGCTATGGTTGGGTAAGTTCACGATTGGGAATCAGAATCATCATATTTGTGTCGCCTGCGCCTAGTGCAGGATCGACACATAGGGATCACTATCTGTTGTTTTGCGTCCGTCTGTCTTTCCGTCTGTCTGGCTGTATGGCTCAAACATTTTTACATTATCCGCATCTCCTCCTAAATCGCTGGGTACTTTCAAACGAAACTTGCAGGAATGTTTCATATTTTACGAAAGGATATGTAGTAAATGAACATGAGACAATAACACATATGACAACTCAAACTGCAATAATTTAATGAGCTGTATGGCCATTTCGGAAATTAATTCCTCATCAGCAGCACTAGAATCCAAACGAAGGAAATCCATAATTCAATATATATTGTAGATGTGCACCATGAATTTAGTTTTTCTTTATTTTTTTGTTTTTCCAGATGCTGAAGCTATATTTGGACTTTGTCATTTCAGCTTATTTGAGTCATAGGGTAAACCTCCATTATACGCAACTCCTCCTAGACCGCTGGGTACTTTCCAACCAAACTTACAAGAATGCTTCTATATATTGCAGATATGCACCATGCGTTTAGTTTTTGATTAATTTTGATTCTTAAAATTTTTTAGCTATCTTTGGACTTTGTCATTTTAGCTTATTGGCTTCATAGGGTATACCTCCATCATCCGCAACTCCTCCTAGACCGCTTGCTACTTTCCAACCAACTTGCAGGAATGCTTCAATATTTAATGCAGATGTGCACCATGCACTTAGTTTTTCATTTGTTTTTATTTTTTTCAGGCTTTCTAGCTATCTTTGGACTCCTTTATTTTAGCTCATTTAATTTTTTTCTGACTATCTTTGGACTTTGTCATTATATAACAAAACAGAAATTCTTTAATAGATATAGTGCAGGCGACACATGTGTTCCGCGGAACACCCATGCATTTTTTTTCATACAGGTAAGATTTTATAACTCAAGTCTTGGCGAAGAATTGTCAAAATAAGCACCATCTAAAAGTTGCTATCTACAAAGATTTTTATAACCTCTGTTAAAAGCTTTAAATTTATGCATATTTACTGATTACTAGTATTTAAAAGTCATGATAAACATTTTAATTAATTACTCACCAATAATCATACCAACATTAGCATAATGACCTTCCCTTGAAGGATCTGTAAAATAATTAAAATGTACTATGTGGTAAGGTGGTTAGTTCTTGTATGTTTGTTCAAAGTTTTTTTCTGACAAGACTTGACAAATAGGGAAAACGTGAACAAAATCTGTTATTTGTTTTCTTCACTTTGATTCACTGTTTTAGTAGTCTGAGTTTTTTTTTGTGCACTTACGAGACATAAATTGTCAAAGTTGGAAAACGGACTTTTCACTGAGCAGTCATTTCCAAATATAGCAACAGGGTTTTAAAAAATAGTTAATAGATAAATGGAAACTACGTAAATAAACCTTACCTTGATACCGTGTCACAGTTATATGGAATGTACAATAAGCCACGTTATTTGACCAGTCTGTGGCCTCATAGGTTAGTGTATACGTTCCTGGAGGTAACTTTGTGTTGTTTTTGACTTTAGGGTCTTTAAGACTGCGGACTCCAACATTATCATGAACAGTCGGCGCTTCCCAAACAATTGTTTCGTTATGATGAATTGTCAGATCCTGAGGACAATTTTTAAATACAGGTTTGTATTCGTCTGAAAAAATAAGAAAATCTTCAACGTGACATATAAAAAAAAATACGTAAGACCTAAACGTTACTGTTCCTGTGCAGTGCATTGCATTGTAAAATCTGTTGCGTTAGTTAAACAATTTTTTTTGCACTGATACTTTCAATTTCAGTTTGAGCAATACTGATTTTCATATGGCCATTTCATACATATATTGATGAGCATTTAATTATAATCATGAATATGTGTTGTAGAAAGATACGACGCGCACTAGTCTCCGTATCACGTAAAGAGGAAACTAAGTCATGCAGCTTAGCAAAAAGTAATTTCTACAGCTTGCCATTGCACTGAACAATAAATCGGAAAGTAAAGTTTCAGTAGTTTATAACTACTAACAAATTTTACTATTACTAATTGGCCTATCATACTTTGTTGCATTTTATAATATTATGTTTTGATTTTCAAAGAAAATTAAATAATTTTTATCACGGATACTTAAATATCTCACCTATAATGTTCACGTGAAAGATATTTTTATAGTAATTTCCAAATCTATCAGTGCCTGTACTTGCATACACCGTTTCTCTGGAGTCGTTACATAAGCAGTGTTCAAACGTGGTTTTTGATAATTTGATATATAGAAGAGTACCCTCGAAGTCCATACCATACCAATTTTTATAATCCAATTCGGCATAATTTCTTGTAGCAGAAACATAAACTTCAACTTCTTGTCCCTCCTGTGGACCATTTTTGATTTCTGGTGCTAGTGAAGAAATAAAGGTGTGTAAAATTTGTCTGTGTTACATATCATAATTTCAACAAAGAAAAAAAAACAAAAACAAAAAAAAAACACACACACACACAAAAAAAAACAAAAAACAAAAAACGTATTTACGCCAAAGTTACATAGTAATATATATCCCCTTTTTACTCACTTTTTGGCCATTCTTTGAATTATTAAAAAAGAATTATATTCATGAAATTTGAATGTAAGACAAAATACTGACCGACATAGCATTAACATAGTTCTAATATTATTTACTTTCATTAACACTGCGAAACATAACAAGTTGAATATTTTTTAAAATAAATGCGTATAACAAGGGTTTTGTTTGACAAAAAAGCATAAACAAAAACAAAGCGTAAACCAAGCTGGTTAGACAGAATATCATGAACATTCTCTGGAACCTGTGTTAAAAATCATTATCACATCCAAAAATACAAAATCTGTTTTTTGCTACAACTGCTGAAATTTACTAACTTTTTGCCAAGAAGAAATTGAAATATAAAATTCTATCCAATGAAGTAGTCACCATAATCAAAATGTGACGGAAATCACAACGAAATGAACATCTTATATCAAAAATTTCACTGAAAATTATGGAAGAGAGAAAAAAATAGAAACTAACATTATGTATTTCTATTTGTTTTAACAAATTTAATTTCAACGATAGTTTTAACACCATAAAATTTGGTTCTACATTGTAGTAAATCAATGGACAGACAATTGTTTCGGATTATTTGATCTTTTTTGCTCTGTGACTTTAGATTGCTACATGTATTTTTGTGAACTGAATTTTATAACCAAATATATACATAACATCTTTTTGCAAAAAAAACAATAGGACACATGGGAATATGATTTTGGGGTACAGAAATGAAACTCTTTAACGATATACAGAATGTAGTTCAGTGATTTAATCGCATTTTTTTACTTTTCTTTTCATTTTTAAAGAAATACATAGATGCATATTAATTATCCTATCTGTATTTACGTTTGTCTTTTGTTTTATTTGTTTTTTTTTTCCTGTGCAGTTCCCTGGCATAGTGTAGAATGTAATAGTAATTTTCAGCCATTGTAGATGTTTCCTGTTATCCCCTTTTATTCCATTAATATTTTTGAATTGGTGTCCAAAATGAAAACATTTTTCGCTAGTCTTTCCGGGTTTTTCAATACCTATTTTTACTTTGTATTAAATCTATTCACTGAAAATGTGAGTGCTGTCGACATGACAGGACATGCTTACCCGTCCGGAGTACTTCCTTAATGGGAGTTCACACTGTGAGTGCCTTGGTATTGAATGCTATGTTTTCATTTCTGCGTCTTGTAGCTGTGTAATGTCATTGTTTTTCTGTGTTCTGTGTTT
Source organism: Modiolus philippinarum (assembly GCA_002080025.1). Taxonomy (NCBI): domain Eukaryota; kingdom Metazoa; phylum Mollusca; class Bivalvia; order Mytilida; family Modiolidae; genus Modiolus; species Modiolus philippinarum. Next base: position 61,842 of record MJUU01021320.1, on the reverse strand, counting down.
TGGCATTGTCTTTGGACTTTAAGGCTACTCCATATGTAAATAAATAGGATTTCAAATAAATGTGATTTTTGTTAGAAAATTAAAAAAAGAAATAATTTAAGTGAAAAAACAATGATAGGTTGATGATCTCGTTTTTGAGTTTTAAATGATTGAAAATTTGGCGGGAAACTGAACTTCTCGGATTTTCATAGGATAAACATTAGCAAGGTTTGACCACGAATGATTGTGACAGAATAAATAAAATTAAATGAAATTTTTACAGAATACTCATAAAGATGTATAAAATGAAATTATGGGAAAAATTAAGGGGGTCCATGGGCAAAAAATTATAATGTTTTTAAATGGATAAAACCAGAGAATTCCCAAAATCTGACAGAAATTCCAAAACTTGAGGAGCGAACCTCCTTAATTTTTGAAGTTGTCAATCCTTTGTTACTTCGGTTGTGCTACCTTTGTTTCTTATTCATATGATAAACAGAGGCAAACAAAGTGAAAAAAATAGCAATTTACAAAACTTACGCTCATAGTCCGATGGAATATCTGAAACGAAAGAATACTGTTGATATCTACATATATATACAATCTAGAAAGAAATTGATGAAAGAAGCGCTGGTAGAATATAGCCCTACACCAAACAAAAGACAAATGCCAAAGATATTGCGAACAAGCTGCGGCTAACATACATGTAATATACAAGTCAAGAAAACAAGCGTTTGGCTGGTTGTTCAAAGTAATAGAAAAGTTAACATTCAAATAAGGAGTTTCAATTATTTCAATTTATATACAAATATATGCGTCTGAGATTGAAATTTTCGAATTCATAAATGTTTTTGTACTCATACGTTAATTCTTGGAACATCAAAAGGCTTTAAAGAATTATTTCAAGATTTGCTAATGAAGGAAATTGTTAAATGAGAAATATCCTCTCGCAATTGATCACTATATTCCAAACAGATATTCCTCAGGTCATATTTTCAAATGTTGCTCTTATCTTCTGGATTTATGATTTTTGTTCTGGCTTCGGTATTTATTTGAAATTTGTTTATATAACTATGGATATTTTATACCTTGTTTTATTCTCTAATCATGTACAAATCAAATACAACACTTTTTACACTTTCAAATTAAAGTCAGAATAAGACAGATTGCATGCTTACTTTATTCAATGCCATATTTACCTGTTTCATTTTGCGCCCAGTTACATTTAGATTTCGTGCAGCTCATCATAGCATTTCTTTCTCCGTTACCAGTGCATGTACATGTAGAACATACATCATTTGTTTGGGTCATTGTTTCTCCAATTGTATGAAACGCGTTATCGTACAAACATTGATTCGGCTGAAAACCTTTCGTACAGCCATTTGAACAGCAAGTTTCTCCACTTTGACAATCCGAATCATCCTTACAAAATCTACTGTCTCCGTGTTTGATGCTAACAGGAGATTTGCACACTGTTTTGGCGATTGCTGCAATGACATTTGATGTGTATTAATTACAATTAATTTAGATATTTTTTTTCTTTGCCTTCTTTTTTTTGATTTACTGAAAAGATTGAAACACTACATGGCTGGGAATTTTCAAATCAGATTTGCAATCATTTGCCATCATTGCCACCCTCTTGTTGCTAAAACATTGACAAACCTCCAGGAAAAATACATCATAGTACCTGCAGACAAAGCTTCTAACAATATCGTGTTTGTATGCAAGAAACACTATTTAGACTGTCTTGTTAAGGAGATGGATATTGACACTTCATCGGGCAATCCTACTTATTCCCCAACTACATTATCAAGGGACGAGATAATCACAAATCACACTTCTGTGTTAGCATCATTCGGTATCAAAGTTGATGAGAATAACAGTTATCTCCCTTATATTTACTGGGTGCCTAAGCTTCACAAGAATCCNAAATATCGAAATTACTGTAAATTTCCATATGGCCATTTCGACAACTTATGTCTCTTGAGTGCAGATCAAGTCTAAACATTTGGAAAACCATAAACCCAAAAATTGTAAAATATGATAGAAAAAGATCTAAATGAATAGCCAAAAACAGTTAATAACACAGCTATGAACGAGGGATTAGTTTATCATTTAATTGCAAATTTCCCAAAAATTCGGTCTTCATGTCTTCACCGACTGTACTGACTACTGGAATGGTGAAAACCTGCTTACAGTCCATAAATGCAAACAGTTGTTATCTTTTTATGAAGTTATTCTTACGTATTGTACATTTTCCTTTCATATCAGCTTTCCATCCATTACAACAGTCACCCAAACATGCCAAAGTATTTCTATCACATTTGGTTATGTTTTTCTCTCGGTAACATTTCTGACCTAGTGTGATATAACCACACTGATTAGGGTCATCTGCTGAATTACATGACATCGATGTACCACTATCAATTCTAAAAAATATTAAGATCGCAATATACATGCTAATATGGAAATATGTAATTAACTGCTCAATTCTAAATGGCTACAAGTGTACTTTCTTTCATTTAACATAATACGACACACTAACATGTTCTGAAGTACAAAATTTTTAAATTTACATATTGCAAGTCTCCGTATACAGAGGCAGAAGGGATGTTGCTAATCAGGTATGGGAAATTAATGATGGGAAATTTAAAATCACGTTTGCCGGAAAGTCTACTTTTAAGTCGTCTATCTTTGTCCACTTCAAGGAAAAGATAAAAATATGAAGCCGACTTTTCGGTGTCTGTAGTGTCTTTAATTTCAAGTTGAGTGGGATTTATACATGTACATTTTTGTAAGATGTAATAACTCAGTGAAAATTATGTTATTGAGGGAAAGATCTTCATAAACATATCGGAAGGTTAATTAAAAAAAATCTTAGCAATGTGCGATTTCTTCTTAAGTTTTAGAAGGTTTTGTATTGATAAGAAGGCAAAAAAAAGAAGAAGAAAAAAAAAGATCGGCAAGCAGGGTTGCAAAATTGATGCCCATTTGAAAACCATTTGACTTTTGAAATTAATATATTGTCGATCTAAAGATCCAGTAGGTTAGAGATGTCGTGTAAGTTATATTTCAGTTGTAGGGATGAGTTTGGGTCTTCACAGCCTGAGTAAGACTTTCCAAGATCACCCCCGGTGAACCTGTACAACGTGCAATCAGGGTATGCATGCAGACACAAAGTAACTTCATAATTATATGGTATTTGTATCATATTTATATGTGTATGGGCTCTTGTAAAGGAGGAAAACTACACTATTAACCTTTATTTGTCTCAAATATGTAACCGTATATGTTTTAATTCAGTCACAATAACCAAAAAAGTTAGTGTACACCAAAAAATCAGGGTAGGACTAAGCGTACAGTTGGTAGCAACTAAGCAGTACGCATTTTTGCACATTGTTGAAAAATTTTCATACTCTTTGCCAATGGAGACATCATATTAAATGACGTTGTTTATTATATATATCATTACGCTGTAAACAAGTTTTCTATTTGATGTATTCACTTTTTCTCTTTTTTTTTCTCCAACAGACATAAAAAAAACACACCTGGACTTCTTTGGGGGATTTCTGAACCATATTGTCTTAATATATTGATGTGTGGAACGGCAAAATTTGTTCTCGATATATGCGGGTCATAAGCATTGTGCAGACACAGACCCTCACGAACCATTCCTTCATTTTTAAAAGCACCCAAAAGCCATAGAAATGCGTTTGAAAAGCTTGTAGCCGATTCTCCAAAACTGTATAAATCTATCTGTGTATCTCATTTGTACTGTATTTTCATTAGAATACCAATCGACAACATCCCAGAATAATAAAAATGCAACATTATTTTTAGGAAATACATATTATCTATTTGCCATCCTCAGAAGATTTACAAAGGTTTGAAGTCTTCCGCATTTTGTCATTAAAGCTTTAAAATCGGTAATAAGCCTAGTGCAAGTGTAAGCAGGTCCGGGTCGGTGAGACCTTTTTTTCGGGAAGCCGAGATCGCGGATTTTGTTAACCGGGAATTTGGGATGAAATGATGAGGGATAGGACACATCTGTATGTTTTGAAATCGGGATTGATATTTACAGGGATTTTTTTATATAAATGAAATGTCAAACCTAAAATAAGGAAAGACGTTAAGGGTTTTAAGCTTGAATTATCCATTCCTTGGTCTCCAAGAAGAGTGAAGTACAAGTTTTCTCACACTGTTTACATTTTACTCGACCAGTGAGCCAATTTACATTCTTTGCTACTCTGGAATTCGGGAAAAGTCCTTTTTATGACCGGGAATTCGGGATTAAGTTCCCTCCCTCATATTATCACCAATGAAAAAATAGATAACAGGAAACACCTACAATGGCTGAAAATTATAATTACATGCCACAATCTGCCATGGAACTACACATGAAGAACACGAATAAGACAAAAAAACAAACGTAGACAACGATAGGAACTCGGGACAGCCGGACTTGGTACCGGTACTAGCAAAAGCCAGCGGTAGGGTTAAACCGGTTTATGGGTACCCAAACCTCCCCTTTATCTGTCCCGTTTCCATTCAATTATAACAACGTAAATCTGTTTGACGATATGTTGAGTTACAGGATGACGATTCATCGTCAGATTCGACTACTTAAACTGATATGTCTTGTTTGTTAGTTTCTATAACCACGTTTCGTCTTTTATTTGGAGGGCTGCAAAAGGGGTAATCAACAATCATAAGTGTCTATACTGTTTACACTGCCCATATCACATGACAGATATTGACAGGGTTGAAACATCAAACCTTTTAGACTGATAACCTATTTCAGGTTGAACAACTTTTTTTTCTTGAAATACTATGGAAATTTGTAAGATGGTCAATTATATTATGGAAAGATTCAAATGTCATACACAGATATATACTCAAGTATTGGCTACTTTTCTCTTTCTGCACCGTTTCGAAAACGGGACTCTCAAGAAGGGAACTCTCGTGCAATTGAAGGCGGAAATACCAGTAAGACGGAGTGACTGGATTCTTGACGTATTGAAATAAGTATATAACACATAAAAAACAATTGAAGTGTATACTTAAAATTGTTCCTACATGACAATTCTTTAACTAAATTTTAATTGACGAAAGACCCAATTAACCTGAAGCGCTACAACAGATTCAATATAAACCACCCTCAGCTCAACAGTGTTCATTAATTAGCGATTCCCTCTCAATGTGTTGATGTATTGAATTTTTTTTCGTATAGTATCAGAACTTGAATCTGGTTTGAATACGAACCAGAAGTCCCGTATTAAAATGTTCACATATGATAAATGTTGCAACTCATGTGTATCTAGGAAAGATTCCCTATCCAGGACATATGGTCACAATGAGATGACTGTGGTTTATGGTGTTTTGTCCTTTAATTATCTACATACTTTCATTATTCCATTGATTCTGACATTATTCCACGTTAACAGATATTAATATTTAGGTTCCGTTCAGGGTGAACATATACTTTTTGTAGAGCATAATGCGCTAATCTGTTTGTAAACATAGTCCCACCCTGCGTACAGTTAAAATCCTACCGACCTTTAATTAGTAGCTACCTACTTCCCTGGTGAAGTTGCCTAAAGTAAAATTTTTGCTAATTATACTGTTATAAGCAATAAAAAAACCTGCATCTGACACAGAATATGGATTGACACCTCCAAATCTCATATTGATAATCGAAGTACAGCATATTGTCCTTATAAAATGACAAATTAATTCACTTCGTCTGCATGCCTATTTTTGGTTTGTTTTGCACTACCCTGCGTACAGGTAGTCGCTACCCTGATTGCAAGTTGTACAGGTTCACCGGGGGTGTAGACTTTGACGAAATGTTTTTATCTACGTCTAACATTTTTTTAATTGAAAGATCTGAAAATGCGGAGATGCTAAGCCTATCAACGTTAATTGAATTTCACTACAGTAAAAAGTGAGTCAGATACTTCTCAAATTCTGACTGCTTTAACAATTCTGAACTTAACTTGTTGATACCAAATTCCGTCAAATTTATAACATAAAAACAGAAAGTACTCGATACGTTACTCTTAAATAGAAGAGGATTACGTAAAATAAAATTAGAAGCCAATATTTGTTCATAGTATAATTTTTGTGTTTTTCCTTTGGTTTTACGTTGACACTAAATAAATTAAGGTTACAATCTAAATCTTCTCGAAAACAGCTTTCACAGGTCATCTGTTATATACACTATTAGAACAAAAACAGTTCAGATGTATTTTCATATATTTAGATAACAGATTCAGCAACTGAACTTGCCACTGTTTGTGCAAATTTGACATATTTTGACAATTTTTGTTGGCTTTTGTTAGAATTTGTTGTATAGGACGTCCAGAGAAGGACAAGCGTTTATACATTTTCATCAAATAATTGGTTTTGGTTCTCGGTGTTCTTTGAGTAGTACCATCTTCTTAACTTAACACTAGCTAAAATGGACACAAAAGGCTATTTACAGCCATGTTCGACTTCTTATAAGCAAGAAAACATACGAGTGTGGCATATATTAATTTTATTTCTTAGAAGTACACGTACCAGAGACTACCTTACAGGATTTTCGACATCATTTGGGCATATTCTGAAAATGACCCAGCATAGGAACAAAATTCACATCTTAATGGCCATACTTCTTTAAACGTACCTTGCAAAGACGATATGGCAGCTGACTGTACATATGAGTACTAAAATATACCGCCTCATCGTACTCCAATTGATATCAAAATCTGTGATATTTCCTTTCAGTTTTTATAGTCACCCGTATCACATGATAGATAACATCTCCTAATTAAATTTCATATAATAATTAGAATACTCAATTGATAATAGAAGTTTTCCACATGACAACTGACGTAAAAACTTCACTATCCAACAACAACACAAAAATTACGTCACGTTAGCTAGGAATAAAATTGACAACAAAAGTCCAGAGCACATTAAAATGGAGAGATCAGACAAGGAAATCCAAATCCGGGAGTACACATACCAAAGACATAAGTATTTTTATGTAATGGGCACTGCAATTAACGCCAAATATGCTTTTTAAAATCTATCTGTAAACCGACCTGTTTTTTCGGCATATATCGATATATTTCTTTAAAAATAATATTCTAATCAAAATATTGAACTTGATATAGGTTAGTTATCAGATAAGTTTTGTGAGATTGTGAAATTTAAATACACATGGGATATCCCGTATTATAGTACAGTTTAAAGACCTTGATGTTTAAGGTAATTATTAATTGCAATGGTGGTTGCGTTGATGTAACTCTGGACCAATTCCAAGGCTCCATTTGGACTACGAAAATGCAAAACACCGCGCAAAAAGTAAAAATAATGCATATTTTTGGACTTTAATATTCAAAACCTTATTAAATGGCATAATATACGGTCAAATATTTTTACATCAATATAGAAATGAAAGTGTTTACCCTATTTTTAAATATTTCCCATATAAATAACAATCTTTAAATTTGGCTTATTTTATTTAATCGCTGTCCCTCTTTATGACAACAAAATTGATGGCTTTATATCGACTTCCGATTTGGGCATAAAGATACTCGAGTATTTAAAATACAAAATCCTTTGAGTTGAAAAGCAAATGCAGTATCAGAAATAACTAAATCAAAAGATGCATCGAATAAAATATTATATCGTGGCACTTAATTTGAACTTGACTTATTGTGTAGCTTTGAGTCTTGCATTTCAAAATAAAATTTAAGGTATTTCATTATAGGAGAAAGCATCAGTTAAAAGTTAAGCAGCTCATCGTGTCAAATTCTAACTCAACTTGTCTAAACCAAACCCTGCCTAAACCAGAAACTGTATGAAAGAATCTGAAGACCATTGGCATTAATTCTGATTTATTCTAAACATTTGTAAACCAAACAACTATTTGAAAAGAACCAAACCTCAGTCCCAAAGCATAACAATTCAGACAGGCTTCACAAAATATATAATGAAGTGTTGTAGCGAATTCGATAATCTTAGATGTCTTGAATTTTCTACCAGTTTGTTCAGTTTAATTACTTCTTAAAAGTCTCGTTTCCAAAATTTATAATGATTGATCATATCGATCGTTTAACAGTTGAAAAAAGTGAAAAAAAGTGACAGGATTTTTTCCATTCAAAGACTGATATCTTCAATTTGCAAGCGTAGTTTTTTTCTCAACTGTGACAACATGAATTCCAATTGTAACAAATGATTACCAATTTAAGCTGACCTTAGTTTTCAAAAAGCGGGTATACATCAAAAACAAAGAACACCAGCCTGGTAAAAGTTTTAAAAAAAGAGACCAAGGAACAAAGGGGTTGAATTTTCAAAAATCGAAGTCCAAAGACATGGCCAAAACGAGGACACAGAAAACAATGACGTTTCACACAGAGAAAAATATCCGTTTTCATTTGGGATACTGACACGTCATATCTTTCAATGATGTTATGGTGATAGCCATAGCATTTCTTGAGGGATGAAATTTACGTAGGTTGAACACATCCCTGACTAAGCAGCTGTTGGGACAGTGTTTTTGCTCTGTTTAAATAATCATTGTACAAACTACACCCCCGACATGTGCAGAAAAGATGCATTTTTTAAAAATATTTACATCGGATCTATCCCAAGTGGGCTTGAATGTAAAGTGCCTCTCTACAGTACATGACAAATATGTTGTTGTATCTACAGACAAAGTTTCTTAAAACATCGTTTTTGTATGTAAAAGCACATTATTACAACTGCCTTAGTAAAGAACTAGGCATTGAGTACCATACAATAGACAGTACTACATACAAAAGAGTTTAATTTGACAACGATGAAGTCCTTTCCCATCACAGGTCATTCATGTCCTCTTTGAAGATAGATCCATCAATCTCACTTACAGATATGATGTCCTTTCCATTAATAATCCATCGTTTGCTAAATGGATCCCATTAATGTATCCGCCAGAACTAGAGATAAAAGAAAAAAAACAACGGCAATAGAATACCGAAGGAACAAAGCACTAGATTACATAAATCAAAGTCCAGAGACGAGGCAAAATCAAGAACACCAGAAGACGGAAGACCAAAGACACTACATACCCACAAAACACACAACCACTACATATACAACACAAAAAACTAAAGCACTAACAGTGTGAACTCAAANAAAAAACAGAGTGACATCAGGTGCTCCGGAAGGGTAAGCATGTCCTGCTCTGTATACAGCACCCGTCACACTGTCAGTGGGTCAATCCAGGGTAAAGTCAAAACCGGTTAAGTCAAATCCGGGAAGACGTGAATCTAGCTGAAAATGTCAGTTTTCATTTGTGGTACTGACATTTCATATCTATCTATGATGTCGTGGTGACGGCCATAGAATTTCTGAAGGGACTAAAGTAACTGAACATATCCCTGACTCAGCAGTTTTTGTGACAGTGCTTTTGCTCTTTCAACAAAGTCACTGTATGAACTGCACGCTCTACAGTAACGAATTAATTGTGAAATATATACTCCATATGCTGGGGAGGTAGGTATATTGCTGCAGGGAAAGGGAAAGTTCGCAGTTGGAAAGTCAAAATCATCACGTTTGTCATATAGCCTAGATTTCAGACGTCCATGTTCGTCAATGTATAACAAAAGGTCAAGATATGAAGCAGAGTTTGATATATCGGCTGTCTCTTTAATTTCAAGTTCACTGGGGTAGATGCGATGTAAATATTCTTTAAATCTTGGGTTATTAAGAGAAAGTACATCGTCTATACATCTGAAATTAAAAGTCTGGGCTAGTTGTTTTTGTTTTTGTTGTATTAGCCCCTGTAAAAACTTTGCTTCATACGAAAGAAGGAAAAGGTCAGCTAAAAGTGGCGCACAATTTGTTCCCATAGGAATTCCTATTTTTTGTTGAAAAACGTGGTCTCCACATTCAACAAAAATGTTGTCGATCAAAAATTCAAGCATTTTTCACTGTATTTCTTGTTTGACTCAGTGTGGTTCTTAACAAAATATGTTTGATCTTTCCCTATTACCAAATATGAATACCTGCGTTCTCCGTTTTTGGTACAGAACCATTGATGTATCAGATCGGAAATTACTGTTTTAAGTTTATTATGCGAGACTGTTTGAGGAGAGCTTAAGAATCCACATCTAATTCACGCCGCTCTTAGAATAGGCTTTTTCGCAGTAGCTTTTTAGACAATCTCTAACTGCAGTAAGTAATGTGGTAATGAGTTTGGATAGGGGCTTAGTGGTGCATCTGGCAGATCCTGCAATGAAGCTATGTTTGTGGGGATTCTTATGAAGCTTAGGCACCCAGTAAATGTGAGGGAGATAACTGTTTTCTACACCCACTTTGATACCGAAGGATGCTAACACAGAAGTGTGAATTGTGATGATCTCGTCCCTTGATAATGTAGTTGGGGTATAAGTAGGATTGCCAGATGAAGTGTCAATACCCATCAACAAGACAGTCTAAATAGTGTTTCTTACATACAAACACAATATTGTCAGAACTTTGTCTGCAGGTACTATGGTATTTTGCCTGGAGGTTTGTCAATGTTTTTACAACAAGAGGATCATCAAATATACTGGGCGGTCTAGTTTTCATAGATGTGAAAAAGAAAGGAAATGGGGTAAATGTCAAGAAGAAAACATCCCATATCCAGGTTAAAACGACCAAAAACAAAACATCTAGGGGTCACCATATGGTCTTCAACACAGTGAGGAACCTCACACCATACAGTAAGCCCTAAATGGCCCCGACAAATTAAAAAAGTGAATAAATCAATGGAAACAAACCACATCCAATAACCCAAATATCAAAAAACTAAAATTTTATAAGAAGACAAGGACAAGCCAATGACCAACATATTCCTGACTTGGGATAGGCGCAAAAATTGCGGTGGGGTTAAACCCGTTTTCTTGGATCCAAACCCTCCCCCTATGTGTGGTGAATGGCTAAAAATAAATACACAAAAAAACTATCAGTAAAAATCAAACTAGAAAAAAGTCCAACTTATCAAGACGAGTAAGTTTTCAAGCGCCGGATACGATTAATGATTAATGACTTAATCCACCTGATACAGTCTGACCATGTCTCCACATCTTCTTTTTCTTTCTTCGCCCACATTCTGGCATAGTCCTCATCTGCATCCATCATATTTTGAAATTATACTTCCAGTTGATGTGCTGGGGTTCACGGAATTTTTGACCTTTCGACAAGGTATCTCGTAATTTTGGGTTTTCAACGATATCTAGGTCACCGGTTATCACGTGTCCAGCAGGACTGTAGTTGAATGGGGAAGAGGAGCAGGTGCAATCAGGCGGTTTGGCTTTAAAGTCATCAATCTGGAAATCATGCAATACCCGTTTGTGATTGAAAATAGTAGTTGCAATAGATTTAGTGTAGGAATAAGAGATGAGTGGAACAGCTTGGTCTTTGAAGTATAGAGGAATGTTTGATTTAACTGATTTGTTGTGCAGAATTTTTGAGAGATTAATGGCATCTAGGCCTTTGTTAGCGAACTGAATTTTAAGAAATGATCGGTTTTCAGGTTTATTTGCAGATAACAAAATACCGAAGTTACTGTGAATTTTGATTCTGCATATGCGCATTTCGACAACTTGTGTCTCTTCAGTGCAGATAAAATCTAAACATGTGGAAGACCATCATGTCAAAGATGTTAAAAGACTGATAGAGAACAAATTACCAAACATGATCTAAATAGGAAATCAAAATAAGCTAAGGACAGAGCTTTGCATGAGGGAGATACTCCTTAGTTTCAACAAAATTTACAAAAAATAGTTATTGAAAGGTTTTAAGTAGAATCGGCTTTTGGGTCAGCACCGAAGTACTGACTACTGGGCTGGTGAATACCCTCGGGGACTAACAGTCCACCAGCAGTGGCATCGACCCAGTGGTAACAAATAACAAAATACCGAAGTTACTGTGAATTTTGATTCTGCATATGCGCATTTCGACAACTTATGT
>MJUU01021320.1:39113-49810 GCA_002080025.1 Modiolus philippinarum | reverse complement strand
ACCAAATATGATCTAAATAGGAAACCAAAATCAGCTAAGGACAGAGCTTTGCATGAGGGAGATACTCCTTAGTTTCAACAAAATTTACAAAAATTAGATAATGAAAGGTTTTAAATAGAATCGGCTTTCGGGTCAGCACCGAAGTACTGACTACTGGGCTGGTGAATACCCTCGGGGACCAACAGTCCACCAGCTGTGGCATCGACCCAGTGGTAACAAATAACAAAATACCGAAGTTACTGTGAATTTTGATTCTGCATATGCGCATTTCGACAACTTATGTCTCTTCAGTGCAGATAAAATCTAAACATGTGGAAGGTCATTATGTCAAAGATGTTTAAAAAGTTGTTACAGTCTGTGATTGGAAATGTCCATAGCGATAGCTGTTAATTTATATTCCAGAGAATGCCAATCAGTCACAGATGAATCTAAACATATTTTGTAGAATGAATGAAGTTTAGAAAGTGACAAGGAATACAATTTTGTAGGAATGTAATTAATACCTAGTGGCATTTTCATAAATGGAAGAAGACCATTAATTGAAATGTCATGTAAATGTGGGGCGGTATAACGACAGAAACCACAAGATCGACATCTTGTTTGAGTTACATCTCGAATTGGCGAAAATGGTCATCTCAGTACTAAAATTTACGACAAAAGGGACGATTTTAATTTCAAAATTATCAATTTGCATAAAATGGACAGTAATATTCCAGTTTCACCTGCTTACGGGGTGTATTTTTCACAGCTTATTCGTTACACGAGAGCTAGTACAAATTATACAGACATAGCTATCTCCGTTACCGCCTTATTAATCAAGGCTTTAAAACATTTCGTCTCATGATCTTAAAAATATTAATAGATATCAGTACTTTGTGTAAAAATTCGAAGTTTCGATCGGTCTGAACTCTGATTCAAGATTCTTTCTTTACTTTATACTGGCATTCATTTCTTTCAATTGTCTGCGACCTTTCAATGGCAATTGCTGTTGAGTTGCTACCGTACACCACCGCAATGGAAGGGCGGTTTGGCTATCCATAAAACCGGTTTAACCCACCATTTTTTTTAAAATTCCTGTACCAAGTCAGGACGATTGTGGTCCACAATTTAGCCGGTAGTTTCCACCTGATTTGTTTTTTGTGTCATGGACTACGGCTCTTGTACACTCTGTACAGTAATTTTGTTATTACCCCCATTTCCAAGTTGATTCGTTACTCTAGAGCTTGAAGTTCATACTATGGCTGTGAAAAGAAAGCACTGCCTCAGAACTTCTAAGTCATGGATCTATTCAGTCTTTGTTACCTTTGTCCCTTCAGAATATTTTAACTGTCACCATGACTTCATAGATCGACATGAAATGTATGTTTCAGAAATAAGAACGGACATTTCAGCCAGATTCAAGACTTCCCATATTTGACATAAGCAATTTGGACTTCACCCTAGATTGACTTACTGATAATGTGATGGGTGTCCTGCAAGACACGTCAATCCTCCCAGAAGCATCTGTAACTCTTGTTGAGTACTTTGGTTTTGAGTGTTATATGTGTGATGCTCTAGGACTCTATTTTCTGGTATTTTCGGTTTTGCTTTGTCCGTCTCTTGACCTTCAGTCATGTTATCTACTGGTGCTTTGTTCTGCTGTATAGTTTCGTTTTGTGATACGCAAATAATTACATTTGAAAAAGTCTTCCTAGCAAACGTTCATATACACTATTATCTAGTAAATGAAACCAATGTCTGTTGTAGTTGGGTTTTTGTTGCCTTGTTTAGTTTTTGTTGAACTGAAAGTCTAAAATATAAATGAAAGTTTTTAATTCTAAAAGAAAAAAAAACATGTTTTTCTTGTTTTGTTACAACATATACTTCAAAACGATATCGGACACTGAAAAGAGGTAAGAGCACTTTGCCAGTTAGTTTTATGTTTGTGTGCGATAGAGTGAATAAAACATGGAAGTTGCCTTGTATATGAGGTATGCCCAAAGCTAATTGGTTAAATCCTCATGGTGACTTCAAAATAAAAGCGAAGGTTTGGGTACCCATTAACCGGTTTAACCCTACCGCTTGCTTTTGCTAGTGCTAGTTCCATGTATTTGTAGATACCTTGTCTCATGTCCATTTGCTCAATACTTTCATTGTTTAATTATAATTTATCATTGAAAATTTTAAAGAGCCAGCCTGGACGAATTAAATTTTCTCTGGGATAGGTCTTTCACGCAATTCATCTTGTCAGACTTGGAAAGATGACTTTGATAAAATTACATCCTAGAACTCAAACTCGAGTGGTCTTTTTGGTGCATATAGTTTTTTTAGAGTTACTCATTATGGAGAGATCTTAAGTCAACAGAGGTGTCTTTAAGATTTTATAAGTTTATTTTCATTTGAAACTTCCGAACTTCTTTTGCAACTTTCTACAGTGTTTTTGTAGAGACTTTGTCTCATGTGCATTAACTCCATATCCTTTCAATGATTACAATATCGAAATTTTAGAAAATTTTAATAAGAACAGAGGAGGTTTTCTCCCTCGTGCATGACTCTGTCTTTGGTTGATTTTGGCCTTTCACTTAGATCCAATATGTTGCTTCTCTGTAGGTTTTGAACATATTTAGGGTTGTGACCTTTCCAATGGTTTAGGATTGATCTGCACTGGAAGGAAGAGAATTGTCGAGATGATCATCTAACTGAATTTGTCGTAACTTCAATATTTTGCTATTGAATATAACCATGTTGATGCATCTTGTTTTGGACTGTTAGTCCTCTAGGTTCGTTATCAGTCCTGAATACAGTTTCGTTTTAAACTTCCATTATCACGATTTGAGAAAATTTTATTTAAAACTGAAGGCGTCTCCCTCGTGCATGGCTCTGCTATTGACAGATTTTGACTTTTCATTTAGGTCCTATTGATTGTGTGTGTTGTGTTGCCGATATTTGCGATATTTGCATGTATTTCTGTTTGTGGTCTTTTAAGATAGTTTGGTTTGCTCTGCATATCGGACACGGGTTGTCGAGGTCCCATCTGCAGAAACTGAATATGCAGTTAATACGGTATTTTGTATTTATATACTAAAATCAATATCAATTATTAGTTGAAATTGTTTACAGCTTAACTGGCTTTACTGGAGTCTTCCATTTTATATGAATAAATTATATATTACTATTGTATGTTGTTTATTTTTATATAATTTCCTTCCGGAGCACCTGATGATACCTCAGTTTTTATAGGGGTTCACACTGCTAGTGCTTTAGTTTTGTGGCGTTCTTGTTCATTTTTGTTTATTTGTTTTGTCATTGTCATACTGTCTCAATTCGTGTTGCTGTGAATTGCCGTGATGTTGGATTTATGATTTTAGAATTTCCCCTTCCCTTTTCTTGCTTCGGTATCCGTTTGCCGATGTATTGGTAGCACACACGACAAACCACGATGTGTCAATGTTTTCAGTCCTTTTAATTTACATTAATGTATTACTTATTACAAATGAAATCTGTTCTTCAAAACTTTTTTCCAAATGCTTAACAAGTATACACTTTAATAAGCCGCTGTAAGAAATATTTCCTATAATTTTTAGAACTGAAATCATATGAAAAAGAATATAGGAAGAGTTACACGTGTAATACACAATATGCTAGTGAATTCGGCATTCTGGTTAAAAGAAAATAAGTCATCCCATATACCTAATGTGTAGCTTATGTAGGTAGTACAAAAATAAAATCTTAACAATATCTAAAATCATCGGATGCGCATTGCTTAATCCAAACGAAACAACCGATATCTATAAACGATACCCTGTATAAAATACGCGAAAACAGTAAAAAAAAACAAAGCGCTTGAAGCATAAACAAAAACAACGGCAGTAGAATACACAAATCAAAAGTCTAGAGGGAGATTTTCCATGTTCGATATGATATCAATGCTCGCAATAATGAAACTTTGCTAAAAACATATGTCAAAAGGAACATTTTCTGTATTTGATATAATATCAATACATTGTACTCGCTAACTTAAAGTTAACGTGGACGTGGGGAGGGGAACAAGATAATTTTTGAGACATTTTTAACTTCAGTAAATCGGGATGGCAATATCCTATGTCTGGGATTTCGGGATGAAAATACCATCGTAACACGAGAAGTGAGAACAGAACCGTCAGTCTAAAACGAACAATTCAAGGTAAATGGCAACGTCGGAAAAACAAAGAAACAAAGACATAACATGAGCACGGCACAGAAAAGAAAACGAAGACACACATATATACAAAAATGAACAACACGGACCCAAAGCAAAACCATGGGTGAGATCAGGTGTACCGGTAGAGTAAGCATCTCCTGCTTCTTACAAGACACCCGCCGTGTTGAACATGTCAACTCCGGTACTATAGTCAAATCCGGTAGAGGAAAAACAAACTTTAGCTGATATCGTGATGTCGACAGTAAAACTTCTGTAGTGATGACCTCAAGTTATGGGTAACAAATTTTTTATTATCTATCAAGGGGGTCACTGTATCGACAACAGGTCCTTGAGTAGCGAATGAGTTGGGAAATATGAATTGGGAGACGAGAAATCATGTTTTTCATGGTGAAATTTAACGGGGTTTGAGAGTTGTTTTTATTGACATAGACGCATGTTTAATTTCACTGCTTGATTATTGGGTATGCAAGAAATACAGTTTGATAATTAATCTTATAAACAAACGCTCATGTACATTTTAAATCAAAATATTTCCTAGTGATCTTAGTTGTTGCAACATCAACACCAAAACGATAACGGGAAAGGTCTGAAAATCTGTTTCGACGATAAAGAGCAAAATAAAGTTTCACTAAATAACTAAATACCGAAGTTAATGTGAATTTAGTTTCTGCATATGCGCATTTCGACAACTTATGTCCCTTCAGTGCAGATAAAATCTAAACATTTGGAAGACCATCAACTCAAAGATATTTAACAACTGATAGAGAACAAATAACCAATAAGATTTAAAAGTAAAGCCAAAATCATCTAAGGACAGAGCTTTGCATGAGGGAGATACTGCTCAGTTTCCAACAAATTGCAAACACTTCGATATTGCAAGGTTCCAAATCAATGAGCGTAAGATACAATAACATTATCTCTTTTTTCCATTACGGGGTCCAATTAAATAAAATAATTGTTTTTATGTTCCACTTCTATGATAATCTAATTTGGTACATAAGAGTCTCAAGCTTTCTGTGGGATGGTTGTTCCAGATATCGCTTTGTTCACTAAAGGTGCATTGACATTTGTTTTCTTAATGCTTTCTCTTGTCTTGTTTCTAAAGAAGCAGATGACAGATACAGTAACTAAGGTTATTAACACTCCTCCAATGCTTACTCCTGAAATACATATATCAGTATACAAAACAAAGAAACGATACAAAGAATTCTAAATACTCAAGAACTTTTTTGAAATTTAGTAATGACTACATGAACTTCGGTATTTAGTTATTTGTTCAATTTGTAAATAGATTAAACATAAATAAACATAAAATTGACAAAAGTGGTCGACTAAAACTCTCAAGACACTTTCATAATAAATGCCTTTTCTGTTTCTGTCCTAGATAATACTTTTCTTTGTAGTCTTTATACACCCGCAACAAGGTTTGGTGCTATATAGTTTCAGTCTATATGTCTGTCTCTACATTCGCTTATGGAGTACTAATTTTATATAATCAATTACTCTAGATTTAAACTGATGGACATGAAACTCTGCAGGGTATTTCTACATACAATTAACATATGCACCTCCGATTTGGGTTGATATTTAAAAAACATTAATCTTGATTTTTAAAAATAGTCATTTTCGACAATATTCTATATGAAGGGTGCCCATTTTGTGAAATCAACTCTTCACACAGTTTTTCATCAAGAGGTCACAGCTTTTTTTCAGAATGTATTTATTTACATTGAACATGTGTACCTCCTATTCTGGTAGAATTTTATAATTTTTCAGATAGTTGCACATAGTCAGTATTCTCTAATCAGAGTACACATGTTTTTGTAGTTGACTCGCTACAACAATTTTAAACTAAGAAGTCTGAAACTTTGTAGGTTGTTGCTTTATACAGTGAGTATGCACACCTCCTATTTTGGTTCCATTATATTTTTTTCTTCAAATTTCACAAATAACTGAATTCATTATTTTTTGACATGGTATAAGTTTTGTGTAATCAACTGCCCTCACAGCTTTGAACCAATAGAATTGAAACTTTTCTTTTAGTTGCATCTTATAATTTTGTCCTCGTTTAGGGCTAGTTTTGTACAAGATTTTATGGGTAGTTGAAGCTAGTCATTTTTAATTTCAAATTAAAATTAAAATGGGGCATTGAAATTTAAATTATTCATTTATCTCATTAGCAGAAACCAAATTTACAGTAACTTCGGTATTTTGTTTTTTACTACCACTGGGCCGATGGGTATTCACAAACCGAGTAGCCAGTACTTCTGTGCTGGCCCGAAAACTAATTCTATTTGGAAACTTGCAATCTCTAAATTAAACAAAATTTTGTTAAAAACTAAGGAGTATCTCTGTCCTTAGCCGATTTTGACCTTTCTTTTATCTTATTGGTAATTTGTTCTCTATCAGCACTTACACATATTTCGGTATTTTGATTTCCAAATGTTTTGATTTGATTTTATCTGCAATGAAGAAACATATGTTGTCGAAATGCGCATATGCAGAAATTAAATTTACAGTAACTTCGGTTTTTTTTTGTTATTGTAACAATGTTCTGTTTATATTTTAATCAGTTATGTTACAGCTTTTACTTACTAAGGTAAAGGGGTCATACTAGACCGATGGGGGGGGGTATTAAAAGTTCTTTAAAGGACAGCTCTAATTTCAAGAATATTTCAAATCCAAATGCAGTGAAGAGAAAGAAAAATCTAAAATTGCCTCCTGCAACAACTGACAGTACTTAAATTATTTGAAGCTCACTTTGCCTACAAACGATGAAAGCTCTCCAACTTATGTTTACATTTAAACGAACAATGGTGTCTTTGGAAATGCTTGTAAAAACGTATTTTAATTAGAGACTACCGATAATTGAGATAGTGTTAATTAAAAAAATCAAAGTTCACACAAAGATGTCATACGAAGGGTTTACCATTTGTTTGTCTTTGACCATGGACAAAGTTTCTTGTTTTTATATCAACATGATGAAGCATCAGCAGATTTACTTGGGTCTAGAATTTGTCGTCCTACACTTCAAATCATGCAGTGAAATCTGGTAAATCAGTAAATCTTTCGTTTAATGGTCTTCCTAATATTTTGAATTGATCTGCACTGCAAAGACACATGTTAGCGAAATGGTCATATGTAAAAACAAAATGTACAGTAACTTTGGTATTTAGTTTTTTCTACCACCTGGTTGATACCTCTGCTAATGGACTCTTAGTCCCAGAGGGTATTCACCAACTCAGTTTTCAGAACTTTAGTAACGATCCGATCCGATCTGCACTGAGGAGGCAGTAGATGTAGATATGCCTCACCCGCAGAATCAAACTTACCTAATTTTAATCTTTTCTTTTGAATCCCTTTGATAAAATCTTACATATATTTCTATTTTGTAAGGACACATGAAATATTGTCAGAACAAATAAAGTAATATGGAGTGAATGTACATGGGACAAAATCCTACAAAGACAAGGCAAGTATAATCCAATGAAACAACACTTTTGTTGTAATTCTTTATTTTGAATTGCCATGAGGTCATACCTCATAGTTCGTTTAAGGTGGTCTCATAAAAACGTCTACAGGCACTCATCGAGCTATTTGTAATAACATCGGAAGATGTCTGCATTATATAAACAGGTGGTGAAATAATTGGTTGAATTTAAGACAATAAAGCCAAATTTTCAAATTTTGATAGTGCATTCATAAGAGAAAAATAGAGACAGTATACATTTCACTCAAGGGGAATACTTTTACGGATTCAACACTGCACTTAAACAAACTCTATCGTAAATAACAAAATACCGAAGTTACTGTAAATCTAGTTTCTGAATATGCGCATTTCGACAACTTATGTCACTGCAGATAAAATCGGAACATTTGGAAATCCATAAACCAAAATATATATAAAAGCTGATAGAGAGCAAAGTACCAATAGAATCTAAATAAAAATGCCAAAATCAGCTAAGGACAGAGCTAAGTGTCCTTGTTTCTTAGTGTGTCTGATTTTGCCATTGTCCATGGATTGTTCTTTCTTTTGATTGACGGTTCGGTTCTCACTTACTAAGCAAGAGGGAGATGCTCCTTAGGTTTTAACAAAATTTTCTTAAGTGATTGTACATAAGTACAAAATATTATTCAAACACTGATAATATAATGAATACATGAAAAAGCAGTAAATAAAGTACTCATGATTTGTTTAAGAGAATCATACAATAAATACATAAATAAAACATACAAAGCACAACAGTTTAAGCAATTAGAAAAGTTCACAAGTCTACTCTAGATGCAAAAGATGCGAAGCAGGGTCAGCAAATTGGACTGGTGTGAGTTTCTGGTTCTGTAGACAAGTCTTAAGTGTTGTCAGTCTGGAGTCGATCTCTCTGTATTTGCGTTTCGTTGGGATACGCTTACCACCGGCTTGGTACTGGAGCAAGGTGCAGGCATGGACGGCTTCTTCGCGCTTTAGTAGTTTCACCATGTTGAAGATGTTAGGATGCGAACCTTTCACTAGTTTCTTTAATTTCCCGTGCCAGCCCTCAAGATGGTTGGTAGTCCTTGATCCCTCTGTTGTATGGTGGTTCTACAAGTCACGGTTTCCCTCTAACCAATAACTGGTAACGTACTCAGTAAAGGGAAGGGTTGGTATGTTGATATCGGTGTCTTCGATGACCTCTAATGCATGGAACCAAACGTCTTCAACTATGTCGGGTGGCAATAAGGGCAGTACAGCAGCACGTCTCACTAGGGTACCTATGTCGTCGTTGTCCTTGTAGGGTACCTGCAAACCACGTTTCTGTTCGCTGTTCCAGATACATTGGGTGTAATGAAAGAAACAGCCTTAGATGTTGATTCCTAAGATAGACAAAAAAAACATACATTAAAGTTTATTGCTAGATAAATTTAAAAAATATAATAAATTACATTTATTAAAGCAAAATTGTTAATAATTATAATGGAAAATTCAAATTATCTATATAAATGATTAACTTGTTTTTACTTTATTGCTCTTTGATACATTAGATTTATAAATTCTGAAACAATTTATAACGTTTAGATTTAAATTGCACTGAAGAAACATAAGTTGTCGAAATGCACATATGCAGTACATAAATTTACAATAACTTCGTTATTTTTAAAGATATAACAAACGAGAAATATGATCATACCTGGAAAATTTAGGTTGCTGCATTTCTGATGGCTGCTTCGTAGTCAAGAAAGAGTGTAGTTGGTTGAAGTCTTATGTTGAAGTTCTGGCAAGTGTATAGTAGTAGGGTCAGTAGTCTTGTGTAGACAGGTTGATCTTTTCCTGGTAGTAGACTCTACACGAGCGGACACATTACGCCGTCAACCATGGCATGGAAAGTGTAGAGCTGGTAAAAAATATTAGGACAAGCATAAAAAGTACCATCACCATACACTGTGTTTGCTGTGGCAAGATAGGTATGGTTCTGTTGAGTACTGAAGAGTAGTATGCGTCTGTTGGTGTTGTCGTCAGCGAGTAGGAATGGCTGTCCAGTAGTAGTCTCTGTCCATTCTCCTTGTAGTTGTAAGTCTGCTAGTGAAGTAGGTAGAGCAGGTAGTGTCTTGTGTCGCTGGTTGTAGAACTGGTTTTTACATGACTGAAGGTGGGTATTTGTTGAACTAGTTGTTGAGTGTCATCATTCCATTCTCTGTTGCGAAGCTTAACTAACTCTTCCTCATAGATAGTGGGTATTGGTGGGAGTTCGTCTCTGGCTCTGTCTTTCATAGTTTGGAGTATGGTGTCAACTCTGAGATTGGTTGGGTCTGGCTGGTGGTTGTGGTTACCGGCTATCTTGATAGGTATACTGTTATAGTGTTGATGGTGGCACGGCAGTCACGAGTAGAACACTGCCAGTAAACTCTGTCACCACGTCTAGTCTTTATGTGAAACTTGAACCCATTGTGTATCAGGTTCTGGTTCCCTAGTCTGTTGGTAGTAAAAGTAACATCTAACTGTGCATTTGCCATTGTAAACTGAGAATGAATTCAATCACAGAAATCGGCATATTTATAAGAAATATATGGCTTGCACTACTTAAAATAAACAAATCTCACCATCTCACCAACTGGTGAGCTTGGACATGTCATATTTTAATCACTTTCGTCATTTATAATTGATTATGAATTAATTTATATTATAAGAAGTTTTATAAACAGTTATGAAAAAGCTTGTATTATAGAATATAATTGAATCAATCTTATTTATTGCTTCTAAATTAATGTATATAAATATTTTCAGAATCTGTTTTAAATTTATATTTAAAATATTAAAAAAGATTTATAAACTTTTAAAGGTTTTTAAAATTTGCTTACAAATTTACTAAATTTAATTTTCAGTCTCAATCTTTTTCCAATATTTCACATTTTAAGTCAATCTTTTATTTATTTCTTTATTTATTTATTTATTACCATGAAAAAAGTTATAAATTGGGAAAAAAACATTTCTCATGCGCATATGCAGAATTTAAATTCACAGTAACTTCGGTATTTAGTTATT